>VUQJ01020938.1:1575-22112 GCA_015108635.1 Andinoacara biseriatus | reverse complement strand
TATACACACACACACAAACACACATATATACACACACACACACATATATATATATATGTGTATATATGTATATGTGTGTGTGTGTGTGTATATATATATATATATATATATATGCATGCTTTTTTCCAGTGAAGACACTATGATGTCTGTGGCCTCTGAAAGCAGCTGTGAATTACGGGCACATTGACTCACTTTGGGACTGTTTAGTGTGCAGAGTGAATAAGGCTGATGCACAGTAAACAAGATAAATGGAGCAATCACACACGTTACACCAGCTCAGGGAGAAAACGCTCCAAAGAAGCCTGCAGCATTCACTCGGAGTGCATTGTATGTGTTGTGTGTGTTTCTGTCGGGGTTGTGAGCAGCAGCACAGGTGCGGGATTGTTTCTGTGCACACCGACTCTTCATCCTCTTCGGTTACTCCAGCTGTGGTGCAGAGACCTGAGCTCCTCTCCACCAACACCAGAGTCACACAACGACAACAAATCAATCGTTTGTGTCACACATTTATCATTTTAATGAGCAAAAGTCACCAAAGACGGGACTGAAGCTACTGTTCACACGTGCACACACGTGCACACACACACACCTCTTTAGGGAAACACCTTTCGACCTCGCGAATTTCAGCTTTTTATAATTATTGTGTTACCAGGAAAAGTGGAGTTTTGTGTTATTGCAGAAAAGTAAAAAGAATGAGCGACAGCAGACAGATTTAGTCCGTCTCCCCTTCGTGGAATTTCTAAATGGCAGCAAGTCGAAACAAATATAACAAACGTACCGATGGGGGCGCTAGAGAGCGAAGAACATGCAGTTAAAGTCAGTCAGGTTATTAATAAATGTGACTAGGATCAAATAAGAGCTGAAAGATTTGAGGACAGGCATGAATGGAAAGATACTATAAACACACGCATGAGATGAAAAGAAACGATCATAATTATGAGATAAAACTGAGAATTTTTAAAGATAAAATTACCAAAATTTAATATCTGTGATTCATCAAAATTCTGAATTTAATCTGATGTAATAAGTTTACACATTACAAACATGAGAAAATGATTAAAAAAAAATTATTATTGATTTGCCACAAATATATTTTCAGTGGTGACAAACTTCTTCTTTGCATTTTTATTAATGGCCATAACAGGCTTCCATACTCCCGTCAGTTAATATCTATGAGACCTTTCCCCCTTTTATTAGCCTCGCTCTCTTTTACTCCGTGCACGGCTTCATTTCTGCTGATTTAAGCACAAAAATCCAACAGCCGACATGCCCGAGAGGAGAAACACAAAAAGGAGGAGAAGAAGAAGAAGAAGAGGTGATCCCCATTAGGAGATGACAGCGTAAAGCCAGCAGACGCAGGAGGACCACAATCCATCTGCCTTAATGAACACACGCAGCACTTTTCTCACTTTCCTCCTCACGTTCACGCTTTTCTTCCACTTGTTTCCGCAGTGCATCACATGCAGCGGTTTGCTCCCCATGAGCCTTTCAGCAGGCAGCCGCCGCCTCTCTCATTACTGCCTCAGCGGAGCAGGATGTATTTGTTGAGGCGTGCGGGCTAGCATGAGCATTTGGTCACACATTTCTCAGTGTTTACTATCAGGAGCCCAATTATTGCAAATGCTAAAGTAGTTGTAAAGGATGTCATATCTGACTCTCATGACATGTTTACTGAACCTTTGCTGGAAAATTTCCGCCTCCCTCTGATGCAGGGACAGAGGTCAGCGCTGCTACCGAGACTTTTCGGCAAACCGCCGTGCAGCGGGCTCTGCGTGGGCTGTCTTACCTTTGATGCCGACTTCATTTTCTCACACAATATAATAAAAAAAGCACACATAAGCTCACACGCTGACCTCAGGAATGACTCATGCTTACGCCCCGTGCAGAGCACAATGCTGCTTCGATTTGTTAATCACCCCTAAATGACCCTGCCTTACTTTCCTGGTTTGTGAGCAGCGGAGACTGTTTGGGAGAACCTTCCCTTCCCACTAAATATGCAGTACAGTATATTCAGGCACATATTGTGAGGAAACGTCAGTGTTTTTGTACTTTGAGACTGTAATATCTGCTTTCGTCTCCTCCGTGAGCCAGCTCGTGGTTTTTATGAAGTTGGATCTGAGTAGCTGATTTCAGGCTACACGGTTATGGAATGTCTTTATTTAAGGACTTGGGTCAAAATTGCCCCCCCCAACAAAACAAAACAAAACAAATGATATTAGAGCCTTACAGAACTGTGCAAAAGTCTTGAGCCACCTCTCGTTTCACGTCTATGCTTCGTTAGGAAAATGCAAAATTAGTGCAGTGATTTATTGAAACCTGCAGACATACATGGAACTCCAGCATATGAGGCAAAAACAGGGTTTCTAACAGGTTTGAAAGTCCATATTTGGTTTGACCTCCTTATTTCTTCAGCAGTCTGAACTCTCTGAAGCAGCTTCCTGTCATTTATGCAGTCTTCAGGATGAGTTCTCCGGGCTTCCTGAAGGACATACAAAGCTCTTCTTTGGATGCTTCTGCCTTTGGTTCTCCATCAGGATGTTCCCACACTGCTTCAATAATGTTGAGGACCGAGCTCCGGGGAGGCTGATCCATGACTCATAGTGTTTGACTGTGTGTTTATCCTGGGATGCTTTTACTGCATCTACTGTGTGTTTGGGATCACTGTCATGCTGAAAAATTAAGCTGTTTCCAATCAGACGCTTTCCAGAGTTTTGACAAGATTCCCAACAGCACAGTTTTATTCTTGAATGATTCACACGTACGTGGACTGACAAAGAGTGAAAAAGCAGCCAATGTCCAAAGAAAAACCAAAAGACCTTCAGAGCCGATTCTGGTTCAAAACTTTTGCACAGTAATACGTGATCAACATTAGAGTGCAATGTAGCAATAATGTTATGGCCCCTGCTAGGCTAGGCTACACCAGTCTGCAGTTTACTTACAGTAACACCATCATTGTTCCAAACAATACTGAGACGGGAAACGTGTTAGCAAGGACGGCGGGAAGAGTTTGTCCTATTTAGCAGGTAATCATAAAGGAAGCTGTTGACTTGAATCACGGCGTCTGTGAACATGCTCCATGTTCAGCCTGGTTCCACCGCAGAAAGCAGAGAAATCCTCCAAGTTCGGCAGATGTTCAAACCTGTTTCTGCCGCACAAACAATCGTTCAGGGTCCGAGCACGTGTCTGTTTTTCTGTGCGTCTTTGACCGTTTGTCCATTAGCATGTTTGTCTGCAGGAGTCCAGACTCTCCTCCCTGTCAGGACGCTTTATTCTTCGGAGCCACTCTGATGTGGTAAATCAATCCCACGCACAACATCCGGCACTGCGAACTGTGCTGTTCCCAAGGTAGGATGAACTCAGCCACTCTGAGGGGGATCGTGTTTCCTGTGATCGTGCTCCGACATGTTCAATCCCGTCTTAAAAAGCTTCCTCTCTGACAGATCTCCTTCTATCAGATTTACAGATTAGATCTCGCCCAGTCCCGTCTCTTCTTGGCACCATCAGCCACAGAGGAAGAGCAGTTCAGGACCAGATCAGTGACATCTGCCTGCTCATCGTGTGGCTTTGGTTTGCTGCATTTTTCAAACATGCAACTTTCAGTCAGTACACTGTGAGTTTATTAACCTTTTAAAGTCCTTGTGCATGATTTCTTTAAACTGATGTAAAACTTTGCATGTTATTGATTTGATGCAGAACATTTCAGTTTTTAAATGTTTTCTTCTTTTTTTAAGGGTGAAGTTCATCAGTCATACACAGAGACTGTATTTAGTTTGATTAGCACTGGGAATGATGAAGTTTGAGCCTTTTGTCTGAATAACCCTAAACTGGGTTTTATTTGAGTTTTTCACATTTTATGTTGTATTTTATATACACTTTATTTTCAAAGATGAAAAAGAATAAGTACATTTATAGCACGTCCCCACACAGTGGGTTCAATAACCTGTTTGCTTGAACTGAGCAGCTCTTTGGAGCGATCCATTCTGCATGCCTGGTACACCTGTTTCAGAGGTGTGGAACAGTCCACAGAGACGTGTCAGACATGTTGGTGCATAATGTGGAGTTGCAGGTACATAAAGTGTTACCATGAAAACAACCCCAGAGTTTCCTATTGGAACATTATATTAGAAGTTCTTGCAGTGAGTCTGTGTTAACTGGAATTTTGGTTTGCTCAAAGCAACTTTAAGTTTTAGGCAGAAGCTGTTTAAATGAAGTTTTTTTGATGCTTCTGTAGGCGACCCCCTTATGATTGTGTGAGCAGGTGTAAAATCATCACCCTGGTGCCTGATTGCAGCAGAAACAGCATGTGGTGATGTGAAGTGAGCAGGTACACCGAGACTGTAACTGCACGAAAGCGAAAGATGCCATCGACTGAAATATGACGAATACATCGCAGAATTTTCTGTGCAACTGGAGTCTAGAATTTGCACCAGCAACAAGCCATTGTGGAAAAGTGACGGGCAATGAGCAAATTGCTTTGTATGAGAACGGGGTTTAAGACCAGGATCTTAAGCCTTAAATACATTTTGTTGTGTACTTTGAGTGTGCAGCAGTGCATGAAATGTAAATATTTTCTCTCCCGATGCTGCGTAAATATCTTTATATTCTTTTTTAGTCATAATTTTCAGTCCTTTCAGTTTTCTCTGTTCACTGTTACATTTTCTCATCTGTTACGTCACAGTATTTGCTGTGGAGCTGCTAAACAAGCTCACGGACTTCCAGCTAACAGATCTGTGAATCCGCCATTTTTTTTCTAGTATTGATTTTGTTGTCCAGTTCAGTTATGCCGAAGTTGCACGTAGACAAGTCAAAATGTTCGGTTGTTGGGTGTATTAACCCACACGATTCCTTACATCGCCCCCCGGCATCAGAGCCTCTTCAAAGTTCCTGGTTACATTTTATTTTCCTCAGAAATGTCCTCACATCAGTGGGGAAAGTCCTCCTTGTTTCTCTGCTGCTAGCTAATCGTATCGCTGCTATCAAACTACAAAAATGGACGAACAGGGTGGAGTGGAACGCTCTGCGACCTGGACGGGGCGGGACCTGAAATGTCTCATTCACATTTAAAGGGACCAAACCTGCTGCTCTAAGACTGAGAGCAGGTGTAACAGGGTCTGTGGAGCTGCAATAACCAGGAGTTCAGACCAAAGCATTGCAGCTCTGCTTTATAGAGACCACAAGGGAATGATTTACATATGAAAAGGAAGGAATTAAAAGCAGGATACGTGTCCTTTAAAATAAAAAAACTTATACATATTTTGGAATGACCATTTTTCTCTTAAATATTTTCCATTTAATTGCTCTCGGTGGCTCCAATGAAAGAACTAAAGAGCACCTCGATGAGGATGGATTAATAAAGTTAATCTAATCTAATGTGTGCTGAACATTCGTGTGATCGAAGCAACTTTCTTACAATCAGGTATCAGTTTCTCTGAGAAGAGCTGCAGCGGAAGCTGATGAAGATGAAGATGCAGATGAAGGCTGAGCACTCACAGAGGTCAGTGTAACACCCCCAGCTTCACACACACACACACACACACACACACACACACACACACACACACCACATTTATTTATTCCCTCTCTAAAGTGGATGGGTAATTGGACGGGCTCAGAGGCCGTGATGCTCAATTAGCTTGGCTCGTGTGTGCGTGTCAGGGCGAATTGAGCGACGAGTCACGATGACCGGACCTCGTCTGCCGAGCGAGGAGTCACGTGGCGTCGGTGACAGGAGGGCCCGACCTCCACCTCCAACCCCGCCCACCCGCCACCACATCACACGGCAGACACACACTCAGCCTTCCTGGGTTCACAAAAACGTTTCATAACACAACTTATTTATTGACGACCCTCTCATTAACTAAATCCATCTATTTGTGCAAACTTGACTTTCCAAAGGTGCTGCTAATGATTCCGAAGTCCTGTAAACAGGCAGCTGAAAATGATCTGAACATTCCTCTAATGTCCACTTAATTCCACGGAGCTTCTGATGACAGATACCTGGACCAGCGGCCCGGAGGACAGTTTTAAATACAGACAGCAGTAAAATGTTGAAGCAGCTGAGGGATGATTCAATATGAGCTGCCTCGGAGAGAACACCAAGTGTCGGTTGATGGAGGCAGTGAAACGACCTCGAGACGATTGCTAATCCATTCTGGGACTCCACACGAGAAACTGTGAGACACGCTGACGGCTCCGATCAAACCTGCTAAGAAACAGAATTTCTGGTTCTTGATTGGGAACACTGGGAACTGGGAATGGCTGTGATGGTCCTGTTAGTGTTTTTTGTATGAGGTTGTGTTTTTGTTGAGATTCTTGGTTTGTGGTAGTTTTTTATTGTGGTTTTAGTTCTCGTCTTCCCGTCTCTCTGTGCTCCTCTGTGTGTCTGTGTCCCATGTTTTCCTGTTTTCCTGAGTGTTGTGTTCAGGTTTCCGTCTTATTCTGTTCACTTCCTGTTTTATTTTGGCAGTTCCTTGTCCTGTGGGCTTTGTGTTTAGTTTTACGTCCTTCGTGTCATTATTGTCATTTGTTCAGCTGTCTGTCTTTTCCCTGATCTCCTACTGTCTGTATTTAAGGTCTCAGTGTTGTTCAGTTCTTTGTGGCGTTGTCGTCATCAGTGTTAGTTTTTCTCCCAGGCTGGTTATTGTGTCCTTAGGTCAGCCGTGGTTGAGCTGCAGTCCAGCTTTATGGGCATGCTCTACCTGCAGAAGAGGACCACTTTAAAAAAAAAAGCTTTTTATTAGTACAGATGTATATTAAAAAGAACAACAACGATCACATATCAATGTCCGGGTAATACAACTACTTTTTTTAGAATTGCCAGAATTCCCCTCAGTGAATGAATCCTATCATTTTATAGTCTCCATCATTTATTCTGTCCTCTCCAAATGACCTGCTAACGACTGCAGAACCTGCTGCTCTGTAATGAGTCTCGACTACTGTGTGCAATAAGAAAAACCTGGAGACTCGTGACTGGTTAAATCACCACTGGCTAACAAAATGTGTGTGTGTAATACGATAACACACACAGTCGCACATGTGAAGTCTCTTATTAGTAAGTTTCCCATTTCAGAAGGCTTTCGAGGCCTTTGGAGTTCATGGATGGTCACATATTCCACACATGGCATCCCATCAGCTCGCTCCCTCTTCTTCCTCTCATTTTCCACCATTGCCGTCCCCTCTGCCGGGCAGAGCGTGTGGCGGCTGGTGGGTTTGTCTTCGGGGGCCTCGATTCCCCCTAAAACCTGGTGGCTGACAAGAGGAGAAAGGACGACAGCATCTGGAATCCTGTAGCTGTCACGGCGACACACACATGGTCGGAGTTAGGTTTCGATGTGTTTGCCGGCTCAGTCTAAATGGATGGAAAACGAGGCTGTGTCAGGAAGGATTAGAGTGAGGAGGAGGAGCGGTGCAGCGGGGCCGTTGGGCTCCAGGTGCAATCGTCCGGAGCAAAGGGGTTAAAGAGGCTGCCTTAAAAACTTAATTTGTCTCAGACTACCTGGTTAAATGTCTGTAATCTGCAATATGATACAGCACAATGGGATGCTGCATCGCTGACCCTTGAGCTTGGTTTATTAGCGGGAATACTCGGCGTCGCACACGCTGCTTTGCGGTTACTGGTGACGTGCCATCTGTCTCAGCTTTCTGGAAAAATGAAACACACTGAGTTTCATAGGATCGTTATGATAAACTGTAAATAATAAAAATGATGGTGGCTGAAGTCCATTTGGCTGCTTCAGCTTCATGTTTGCTGCTTCTCCATCATGACTCTCCGGAGCAGAAAGGAGCCATTGTTGGCGTTATTGGGAACACCTGTGTTACTGCGGCGAGGTCGAAGGTTTGATGAGCACTGCGGGGCACACGCTGGGGATTGATGGTGTTTTTATCAAATTCAAATCCAGAAACTACAGCTGACCAATAAAACATCATCACGTCATTAAAACACATCATCATCCAGATGTGTTTGCGATAAACACATCGCACAACGTTGTGGACGCCTGATGGACGAGCGAGACTCTCTCTCTCCTGCAGCTGAGGTGCGAACCGCCAAGAAACTTTTTATAAAATGATTGTAAAATATTAGAAAAACAATCCAATGAAGTGATTCTAAAGTAATGCTGCACGCAGCAGCTGGATTTATCTGATTTGCATAACGTACCCTCGACTTCAGCTCGATGCGAGCGAGCAGTAAGCGGCTCCACGCCGGTGTCAGTCCACAGCAGCACCTCTCAGTGCGGTCCTCGCTGCAGCGGCAGCAGAAGGATGGACTGCCCTCCACAGTCGCTCCACCTGAACTCCACTGAACCTTCATGGAGGCTCAGCAGAGGAAGACAAACACTCCGGACATGACGGGAAGCATTTGGAACATGGTTTTCCTTTATCTGGCATTAGGAATTCCTGATTTTTTGCCCATTAATCCTGTTTTTTCGTGACCTCAGTAAACACCCTGATGACTCACTGGTGAGTTTCAGGTGCTGCAGTCCTCTCTGCTTTAAGCCTTCACTTCTCTTTGTGTTTTATCTGATTTTCCTTATTAATAAATGCTGAAAATGAAACTTGCTGCTGAGTGGATCCTCCTCCTTTGTTCCTCCTCCAACAGCTACCTTAGTGGATTTTTTTGTGTTCGTATTAATGAAACAGATTCATTTTAAAACTTTACTCTCACACGTGGAGCCAGACTCTCAGTACTGTGAGCGCTGATATTCGTTGTCATGGAAATTAAGGCAGGAAATGCCTCCTGTTGGTATTTTGCCATTACCTTCGCCACAGAGTTCTGTGATTGGGTCGGTTTATGTATTTGTTAGCGGGATTACTCAAAAACTCACGCACTCATTTGCATGAAAATGCTACCAGACGTGGTCGGGTAAAATCTTGGCCCAGCTGTGCATCTGCACGGTCCGAATCGCTGCATCAGAGTTTCCTGTCACACACTAACGATCCGCTGTGCAGACTCGGGCTTTCAGGCAGACTGTAGACCTGCACGAGTGACACGAGATGGACGTTTTCCTGGATGGAAGAAGATTTATTAGCTTCACAGGTTCACGAATCTGAGCACTCAGCCAGCCGAGAGCCAGATCCAAAATGGAGCCGGCTTTTCACCGCCGTGACAGCGTTAGCAGGGCTGCAGCAGTAATAAGGTCGACTCATTAGACGGTAATTTTCTCTTTGAAGTTGAACTGATTGAAGTTCAGACAAGGATCTTGCAATGCAAATAAAAGAATGAGACAGTGGGTAATCGGCCTCTGATTAACATTAATTCCTGCCTCTTTTCTCTCTCACACGGTGACTCAGTTTAAAGCCAGAGCGGTAAGCAAGCAGCTCCCCTCTTGTACATTTGCAGGTAACGCTGTATCACCTACCATCACAAGCCATTACATATGTATGAGGACAGTGATTCCCAATCACTTCTGTGTGTCTTTTAAATTACCTCTCTGTTATCACTGTGGATTACAGCCCGCTCCCCTCTCTGCAGTGTGGAATGAATTCAATTCTCCTGCGCTCAAGATATTACCTGCCTATTGTGAGCGCATGTCAGCGTGCCCGAGGCGCGCATTCACCGAACGTGCGCGTCGCCTTTCAAGCAGCATCCGACTGAGCTTTTGTCGAGCATCCGTGGAGGGCTTTTATGCAGAGACTTGCAGATCTACACACGGGCCCACATGAAGATACAGTAAATAAACTTTTTTATTTAAGGCATCAAGTTCAGCTGAAGCTACAGGGAGGTTTCAGGAGTCAGAGTTGGCTAAATGTTAGAGTTCAAATGATGGTCTCACAGTATCCTCTTTAATATGATGCAGAACTCATTCCTGAATCCATGCCTGAAAGTTTTATATGTCATGGCAGATTTGATGCAGTTCTTTAGTCGGCACCAAACTCGTCTACCATCACACCGGATTCAGGCAGAATGGGACAAGCTGATGGGGGGACAGGAAATGTAAACAACTGATAACATGCACTACACAATGGCATGTGACACCTACATGCAGATCATGGAAGATTCTGCAGTGAGGTGGTGGACATGCATCTGCAGTGTAACAGGTTGAACTTCTACTTGCGGCTCATAAATGGTGAAAAACTGTCACACCTCAAGAAAAACGAGCGTTTTAGAGTCGTTTTGGTCTTGCACAACAGTTGTATGACTTCTTTGATGTTAAGCATCATGAGCACACTCCTGCAGCTGTGGCATACCAGCAGCTGTCGAGCGGTTTCCTACTGACCAGCTTTGTACAACTGTAAAACAAACAGGCAGCATCATTCCCCTTCCAATCACACTGAGTGAAACTGACTAGACTACCAGTCGGATACACACCACTTCAGCTGCAGCTGTCTGTTTTCATCGTCTTCCTGAATAATGCCGGTTCAAGTCTCCTTCAGGCTGAAAACACTCTCGGTCAGGAAAAGGCCAGCTTTACTGTGGCCGAACAGCCCCACCTTTGATTTGTCTGTTCATTTTGCTAAAAGCTCACGTTCTGCAGCTTTTGACCATCCAGATCCATCGAGAACAAGTCACCAAGATCATTAATGGGTCCCTGTGGCTGCCATCGTCTGCGGATCACTGAGGGACCTCACTGGTTGTTGGCTTCAGTTCTTCTTGTTTCTCTGTTTCTTGTAGGTCCCAAATGGTGCTGTTACCTGAGCCTCTAGTTGAGCCCACCTGCCACATCCCACAGTGGAAACTGCAGCCTCACCAGGTCTGGCAGGTTGTCCTCACAGTTCACCCACAAGTCTGGGGCTAACTCGTGTCAGGATGACCCTGTGCCACCATATGTTTGTTAAGTTAATCAATAATAATGCTAAATAATCAAGATTAGAGACAGATTGGCGACCTCTCCAGGGTGCACCCTGCCTTTATTGCCATGGCAGCTGGAATAGGCTCCATGTCTGGATGTCTGGATGGAACAAGATTAGAATTATTGACCTGAAAAAGGAGACTTTAATTTCATCCACCTCGCATAGTTAACGGTTGTTTCATGTGTTGTTGTCAGTGCATCAGTGTTTGTCTCCCCCTGTGATGCTGCAGGTCACCAGATAAGACCACAACAGAAGTTAGCACTGAGCTATGACCTTGTAGTGACCTCCAACAAAAGGCTGATCATTTTCTAACAACCACATATCAGTGTGAATATATCAGACGCTAGGTTAGCCGTCATCTGTTGTAGTCAACGTGCGGGACACAGAGGGAATGGGCAGGTGTGATAATCTGAGAGTTTTTGAGACGACGGGGTGACAGTGGTCTGAGGAGGCAGTGACAGGTTGTTTGGAGGCTGTGCTGGAACAAAGTCTGATCCACGGCTCCAACTCACAGCTTACAGGACTTAAAGGATCTGCTGCTCAAGCCTGGGTGTCTGATGCCACAGGGGTCCTCTAAAGTCGGAGCTGTTTTGATGGCAAGCAAATGACTGACTGCACATTATGCAGGTGGTCGTAATGTTTTAGCTCATCAGTGAGCAGCTTTGTTTCCCTCAGTGCAGAACAAAGCAACAGTAAATTACTGATTGTTGTCATTACAGAGCTTGAGTGAAGCACTGATGATTTCAGAGGGCAGAGAGAGGAGGTGGCTATAAGGTGTGTGTGCGTGTGTGTGACTATAGCAGCATTATTATTATATGTGTTTATCTGTTCCTGCAGATGCTTCTTGCCATGTCGTGTGTGAGCCAGCGTCCGTGGGTGTCTCCTGCCTCCCCGTGTTTAATCAGACGTTTAATCAAACCACAAGGTCAAGCAGTGGGACGAGCCGGAGGAAGCTGAGTGGCTTCGCTGGCTGAACTTTGAGAGTCACTTTAGGTCTGTTTGGAGAAACGAAGCACTTCACCATTCACAGCTGCTCGATTACGATCTGCTCAGATCTGCAATCACAGCATCTTAAATAACCTGCAGCTACATTTGTTTTGCCGTTAAAGTGAAAACAACGGACCACAAATCCTTCAGTTTCTTCAGGGCTAACGTTTGGTTTATAGATAAGCAATATGGCTACTGTGGCTACACGTCTGTCCATTTTCTGACTCTTTCTTCAAGTTTAGGTTGCAGTCCCGCTTAGCTTCTAGCACCAGAGCATTCTGGGTAATCCCACGTCTTTCTCAGGTGAAGTGGGATAAATAATCTCTTCCTGTGTGCACGCTCCTTTAGATGCAGCAGCTGAATAAGACCAAAACAGACATCAGCACTTGCCTGTTCACAGGGCAGTTACCTTTTAGTGACCTCGACTTCCCAAGAAGTCTCTGAACGCCCATGATGTTCCCGAATCCAACCGCCTCTTAGTGATGACGCATTTCAAGGGTTATTGGTTGCAGTCCAGTTCCAAGACACCAAGATATTAATTAACCTTCATAAAGATATTCTGCAGTTTACCTGTGCCTGCTGTGATGTCACGTTTACCAGGTTTGTGAGATCTGTCGACATCTTTGCTTTCTGAGACACAAAACACTAATGGGACCATAATTTACAAAATGTGTTTTATTCAATAAGACTTCAAACTAGTGATTGAGATCCTGAAATCATTTCCAGTGTTTACTGAGGTCATCAGGTGGGTCATTTTCAGACAGATTTCAGTACTACTGGGGTTATATTAGTAACCACAGGATTCGCCCCCTGCTGGCCACTAGGAAGATTCAGGTTTAAAGCTCTGCAGTGTTATTGCCGGGTTTATCGATAGTATTTCATCACCTGATCCTGGCGCACTTTATCTCTTTGAAAACAGTCATACCGCTGCCAGAGTTTCAATGGGTAATTTCATCTAAACTGAAAATAATACAGTTTCATCCACAGGTAATGCTCAGGAGTGATCACATCCAAGAACGAATGGCCTCTTCATAGCCGATGATGTAATGTAGTGTTTTTCACACCATCTCTGAGCCATGATAATCTCATTGGTGACAAAACGCTTCCAGTCGCTTTGTGTTTCGGTGCTGCTTTCCATGGTTTATCTTTGGCGGTGTGCCTGACCACATCGGAGCAGAGTCACTGATTTTATCCTCAGTGTGCACGCACACTGTTTGTGTAGGCCGAGACGGTTATTTCACACTATGGGTGCAACACTGCTTTTTGAATGCTGCCATGATATCAAGAGATGTGTGCTGAAGTTAATAAAATATCTAACAAAAACATTTATGTAAACACAATCAGTCAAAAACAGCATTCCTGAGCTGACTCAGGACATCAGAGAGCAGCGGTGAGGACTCTCCATCCCAGAGCAGAACATCCTGTTAATGAGGTAGAAGGTAAAACCAGAGACAATGACAACATTCCTACCCCACCTTAGGACCAGAACTCTCACTGTGCATCAGTGGTGACCACCAAACAATTCCCTGATGTTGCTGCTGGACCATCAGATCATCTAAGCAGAGGCCTCTGATCGCAATGAGTCAGAAGTTACTGGAAATTTTACACGAACTTTTCAAGGAAATTCATGGATTTTGGAAAATCTGAACTAGAAGACCAGACTTGTATTTCATGTCTTTACAGTAGCTGAAATAACTCGACCTGAGCTGTTTGAATGCAGGTGTCTAATTTTAGCATCCTGAAAACTTTTTTTATCCAGGTATTGCTACAAAATCATCATGACTGCTGTAGTAATTATCAAGTTTGTTAAAAAACAATCCACCAGTTCTTCTAACAGCCACTTGACTGGCTCCAAAAGGGAATTGAGCAGTAAAGCTGCAGCTTTACAGTTTTGGTCGATGGATAGTGAAGCCTTAATGTATGAATTATTAGAGGTGTGGGAGTTCAGACAGGTGGATGGTGACACAGGTGGCTGTAGCTGCTAGCTGTCTGCAGGCCTTCACCTCAGCTAACCGGGGTCCCTGAACTGGACCTCTGGACCCTGTTTGTGCTGTTGGAGCAGTTATCTGACCAATAATATGGCTGCTGTGGCTTCATTGGACTAACAGACCGTCCAAGAAGGCGGAGCTCCAGTTACGGTTAGTGAAGTTCTGGGATTTTATTACCCTGTTATTTAACACTGAGCATTGCACCGGCACATTTTATGTTTACTAATCAATCTACTATGAGCTGGTAATACTCTCAGCTGTCTTCCAAATATGGTAATTTTTAGATTGCTGAGGCATAAAAATGGTGATGGTGAATGAAAAGTTTCTGCAGTCTGAACCGTCAGCCATGTTAACTGTTGTTTCCCTCGTGCTGTTGGACTCTGTGGGACCTCTGATGACCTCTGCTGACACCAACCAGGAGTCCCACAGTGACCCGATCATGTTTTGGCCATCTCACTGACTGTGTATCTCAGGCACCGAGATGTTCCGTTAAGCATAATTCATGTTGTTTTCTTCGTTTTCAAATTGTCCAAAAGTGTTGACTCACTGGAAGGTCGGAGATAATAAATATTATGAAAATGCACGCTGGCAAGGTAGCCGTCATGTAGGGCGTGCTCTTCAATGTCACTGCGAGCCATTTTAATGATTGAAGTGACAAAAGTTTCTGCTGCCAAGCCGAAACTCATCGCTCTTCGGAAGCGTAAGGCAACATGTTTGTACAACCTGACAACACCTCCCCTTTGATTGTGTCTGCGTCCCAACCACAATGTCGGCTCCGCCGGTCCGGCCCACGCCAGTCAGGACATTAAGAGACAGCTTGAGTATCACGGTCACGTTTAACAGTACGAGCCCCCAGCAGTGACTGAACTGTGGAATGTGCTGCCAGAAAAAAAAAAAAATTGTGATGTAACAGATGAAAATACTTCCTGCTGACTTCAAAAAGCATCAAAGATGTATGAAGTATTAGGAATAAACATTGTCACAGGAGTGCCAGAGAGAGGAAGGGAGAAATGTGTTTGAAGGGGACGTTTAAGAGAAAACAAAGCCAAGAAGCTGTCGGACAGTTTATGAGTCAGGAGAATGAAGGGAACGAGTGCTGACACCAATCTGGAAGACACAAGTGCTGTTATTACATCCATGTACTAAAAGGAAATGCAAGCATGCACCATCACACAGATTAATTCGGTTTCAAGACGTCGCCAGCATTCTCATCCAAACCCATTATTCATGCAAACTTCCTGCAGCAGAAAGAAAAATCCGAGCTCAGAATTTAGGGGTGGATATTGCAGTGTGGAGAAACAACTAAACGAATACACAGAGGATTCAGTTCATGAGCCAACAAATCACAATATTGTGTTGGTAATCAATACTAACTGCCCCCTTAAATACAACAGGCCGGCTAATAAAGCTGCACTGTGGCCTCGTTTGCTCTTTGCACTCGAAGCTCGACTCATCTCAGCACAGTGAGCCATTTATGAACATGTTTGAATGCAATCCCACCACAAGCAAAATATCAAACAAAAAACTAAATAAATATCAAATAAAATAAAATATCAAAGCTTGAATATAAACTATTGTAAACCCAACAATTTAAATTTATTTCCTCCAAGTGGAAATTTGTCTGTGTTGTCAGAAATAAAGATGTCTGAAAACAAGATGAAGATGCTCAGTCCTGATGCCCTGACTGCCCATCTATCCATCCATCCATCCATCCATCATCCATCCATCCATCCATCCATCCTCTTCCATGGCTGGGTCGTGGGGCAGCAGCCTAAGCAGAAGAGACCAGACCTCCCTCTCCCCAGCCACCTTCTCCAGCTTTTCCCGGGCGGACCACAAGGCGTTCCCAGGCCAGCCGAGAGATATATTCTCTCCAACATGTCCTGGGTCTGCACCGGGACCTCCTCCTGGTAGGACATGCCCAGAACACCTCATGCAAGAGGCGCCCAGGAGACATCCTAGTCAGATGCCACCTCAGCTGACTCCTTTCAATGTGGAGGTGCAGCAGTTTTGCTCCAAGCCCCTCCCAGATGGTTGCACTCCTCACCCCTCACTCCTGTAATGGAGAGGCCAGCCACCCTTTGGAGGAAGCTCATTCCTGCTGCTTGTATTGTTCTTCCTGTCACTACCCAAAGCTTGAGACAATAGATGAGGATGGGGACTAAGATCAATCAGTAAATCGGACCAGATCTGCATCACTGCAGCCCCAATCCGTCTCTCCGGCTCCCTTCTCCTCTCACTCGTGAACACAACCCTGAGATACTTGGTTGGGACGGGACCTCATTTAAGTAACAGGTCACTGGTTGATAATAGATATAGTGCTTTCACACAGTTTTTACAGTACAAATACTCTTTCAGTGTGTTGCTGTGCAGAATGCGAGTGCAGGATTAGAGTGTGGATGAAGTTACTTAATGCAACAAATACATTTTCTATCGAAAGTAGAATAACAGAATAGATGAGAGCTAAAGTTTCAGCTTGCTTTAGATAGTTTCTATTAAGTATTGTCCTGAATAAAGTTGCAGCTCAGTGTGATCTTTATATAGTTCACCCAACAGTCTGTCTCACTCTCAGCTATTAGACAGTTTATTTGATTACACTTGATTACTCGCTCTTTAAGTGAATGGATAGCCTACATTAGTCTTCACAATCCACAGGAAGAGTAATAATAATAGATGAAGTATTGTTCTTTTAATTTATACATGCACATGTAGCTGTTAGTAATAAAAAGAAGGTGAAGTAATATAAACATTAACGTCTGCAATTACAGAGCAAATTATTCTGGCCCACCAAAATTAAAATCCTGCCACTGCACCTTGTTGGATGTTTTAGAAATGGGTCAAATCATTATGGTTACATTACAGAGCATAACCAGCAGCAGTGAGTATTATACTGAGACTTGTGCATCATGCAGTTCATGGAGCTGCAGTTTTACGATATGTAAAGAACTAACAGCATGTTAAGCTTTAGTGGTCACGATGTTTAGATCAAGGCTCACAGAGCGTGGACCACGAAAGCATCTTGACCCAGTCTGCAGAATTTTACACAGGTCAGAATTTTGTTCCTAGATCAAAGATGGATATTGTGACCCAAAGAGCAGAGCCAGACTACAGTTTAAAGTGTTTATTGTTAAGGAGTGAATGGGTTACTGACAGAGAGAAGCCGGAGATTGAGGAGGTTTGCACACAGGAGCTCTGTCAGAGTGAAGATTAGGAATTAGTCCCATCCTATCCCAGCTGTCATAGGGTGAGAGGCAGGATACACCTGCACAGGTCAGCAGCCTGTCGCAGGGCCAACACAGCGAGACCTAACCTAACTCCCACTGCATGTCTTTGGACTGTGGGAGGAAACCCACGCGCACCACTAACCACCATGTTGTCTAATAAAGAGACAATGAGAAATCGATGAACTGTACAAATGTACAAAACTGAAATGGTCATATATATATTGGAAGAGCTTGTACAGCAGTGTTTTAGCTATATTTAAATGCTAATCTATTCTAACTTTTGGGGTATAGATGGTTGAAAGATGGTTGAGCTGAGTGGTTTTTAATGCAGTTGTCTCAATAATTGTCACAAACTATGTATGAAAGATGGATGGAGCCACTGTAACATCACTTGTTGTTTAATGAGTAACCATTAATCAGTAAGTGACAAACAGGAGTCCTTCAGGCATTGCCATCTTGGTTACACAGTAGCTACCTCTCAATCACAGGTAACAGTTGCTCTAAAACACACCCTGCTGTGTCCATATTTTTCAAACTCAATAGGACCCCAGTTCACAAAATGAACATAATGTTGCATTTGATAAAATTTGAAAGTAAGAATCTGAACCATCAAGTCTTCATAATGAGGTCATACATGAAACGATCTTGGATCATCTGAAGTCTGAGGGTCATTTCCTGTCCACTATATACAAGTGTCACAACCAGAGGCTGTGAAAGAGAAATAATTCTGTACACAGATTGATTATGTGTACTATGTGTATTATATTATCAACTTAATGTTTGATGATTGATCCCCAATTTCCTTTGGGACCAACAAAGTATCTACCTTAGAGAAACCAGCAGAGAGACATGAAACTTGTAGAGTTGATATGATTCAATATGTCGTCTCCTAGACCAGAAGACAATAACAAGAGCTCTTCATAAGTTCAAATTTAGGTTTAGTTGTAATGTAATGTGCATGCATAGATTTAATATGTACATTTCTGAGGGACCTTTCTTAAATTAAGCATTTCCATTTTCATCTGCTAGTTCATTACATTTTGTAACTGCAGAAAAGGCAACAATACAGAAAATACCTGGTTCTGCAGGAGGTTCCTTCCTGTTAAAAGGGAGTTTTTCCTTCCCGCTGTCGCCAAGTGCTGCTCATAGGGGGTCATTTTGATTGTTGGGTTGTTTGATTTCTGTTACTGTAGGCTAAGGATGAATAAAATCCATCCATCCACTGCTGCCTATGTTTTTCAGGGTCGCGGGGGGGCTGGAGCTTATCCCAGCTGACAGGATACACCTATACAGGTCGCCAGCCTGTCACAGGGCCAACACAGAGTTACAGACAACCATCCATGCTCACATTCACACCTATGGCCAATGAACCTAACCCCAGTAAGTGCATGTCTTTGGACTGTGGGAGGAAACCAGAGTACCCGGGGAGAACATGCAAACTCCACACACAGAGAGAGAGGCGGGGCCAAGGTGGAATCAAACCCAGGCCTTCCAGATGTTATTCTAACTGGGAGGCAGCAGGAGGCTGCCACCGTGCCACCAATAACATCCTCCATCATGTTGTGTCTCAGTCCCAGAGTCTTATTCCCAGCAGCTCCACATGTTCAGCTCCTCAGCCTCTCTCCAAGGATGAACCCATTTCAGCTGCTTGTCTCTGTTTTGGTCACTCCCCGTGTCGTCATCCCCGATGTGACTCTGAGGTACCCAACTTGGACTAAAAATCTCACACAAACATAATGTTTCTCCTGTTTGGTTTGAGGGTCACATTCAGCTGCAACATCCAGCCCAGCTATCCATCACTGCTTTACAGGTCACCAGGTCGCCCAATAAAACAAAGATATATCCAAGTACTGATGAATATATAACAACTGAATCGTATCTAAAGATCAGGCCAATTGAATATTCTTTAAACATATATCCTCTTTTGCCAACTCAGAGTCTGCTGCAGGTTATCCCAAAGTCAAGCAAGAGCAAAATTAGATAAATTTATAAGAGATATTACACAAACCCATCACATAATGTCTACACTTATGAGATTAATGCCTGTTTTTAAAGGAAACCATTCAAGGACGAAAAAAAAAAAAAAGAAACTGTTGAATGTGCTCATATAATAAATTACAGTCACTGTTTAAGAGGTCTGTCCCTTTACTCTTCCTCATTCATATACCTATAATGCAATTTTACGCTTTCAGTACCGTTTCTGGCCACATTTTCAGCGGAGACCTGGTCCAGCTTTATTGAACAGGCTGTCTCATCAGAGGCCGAGCAGCCATAGCTTTCAGATATTAAAACCACATAATGTTCGAGCTGCTTCGGGGGAGTTAGCAGTCAGATAGCCTCGTCTGGTTCTGTTTATGTCCGTTTGCTTTAGTGCTCTACATGCTCCCTCGTGGGTCTTTACCCCACCAGCCTGCTCCCCATAAAAAAAAAAAGTCATTTAGGTAATGCAGCAGCTTTAATAGATGAAATGAATTTAATAATCATCGTGGCCTGCCAAAATCCCAGCACAACAGGTTCATCTTTCAAAATTGAAGCCTTTGAAACCTGAGGGAGAAGTTGGCCATTTTTCTTTTTGTATATAATTTTCATTGAATTCTGGAGCCGCTCCATCCCAAACTCATCAATTAAATGTGTTTTTATTTCTGAGGGTTGCAGCATTTTGGTGCATGGTTCCTGCTAAAAGCACTTTTTTTTTAATATAGGAAGCTAGAAAGCATAAAAAAGGCTCAATTACTTTAATTCAGGACTTCCAGTTTGAGATGACAATAACGTGCTGCCATCAGTAACATTGTCAGAATGAAGCACATCCAAGAGGCTGTGACATTAGGACATCCAGGCTGCTCCTCAATGGGTAAAACATGCCTTATTTAAATCCTGTTTCAATAAATAATGGAGTGTTAAGCCTATCTGCTGTGACTTTCAGAGCCTCTTATATCCAATTGCCAAAAGCTCTCTTGGATGGGAGTCACGGGCCTCGACGCTAAGCCTTAAAATCACACTTGGTCACAGACTGCGAGGAAGCGTCACAGATTTCCTCCCTGAGCCTGCGACCAACAACGTCCCTGCAGCGTTTTCACGGCCGACGAGGTGCAAAAACGCCACCTCTGATCTTCTACTGATGCTCTGATGGTAAACCAACACTTTCCTTCTTACTTAAACCAAACACACACCAGGTGAGAATGGCTTCACTCCGAGGGTGAAGTGTGAAAATCATCTTCAGTGAGTCGGAGCTGGGAGAGCTGACAGGAGTTATCTAACAGAAACTCGCCAAAGTTCACCTGAAGTTCTGCTGAGCCGATCGCTCTTTAATCTGGGTTCACTTTTGTGCTCCCGCTTGCTGCAGGAGCCTAAACTGCCCCCGATGGATTAACCTGTAGGCGGACGGTGGTGCAGAGGTGGGTTCGCTCCGGGTGCTCCAAAAACATGCACGTTGGGTTAGTTTCAAATAAACTGCAGGTGTGAACGTGAGCGTCTTTGGCTGTGTGGCAGCTGGGAGGGGCTCCACCTCCGTGACCCTGAACTGGGCAGGTAGAAGAGATATGGATGGACT
>VUQJ01020935.1:24501-35208 GCA_015108635.1 Andinoacara biseriatus | reverse complement strand
ATAATAAAAAAAAAAAAAAAAATACAAAAAAATATATATAAATATATATATATATATAAATATATATATATATATATATATATATATATATATATATATATATATATATATATATATATATACATATAGCATGTCTTTCAATATAGATTTTTCTCTGATTTTTCAGCATTTTAGCATCAACGTATCCTTTATGTTAATCAAGCTGTTTGAATAATTCATGAGTTTGACACCAAGATGCCAAGCTAGACAACGGCATCAGGAAACAGATGTGTTCACCCTTAACCAGCTAATGATCATCCATGAAAATTGGAGAGCCAAGCAGAAATGCTGCTGTTCACAGTGGCCATAATGATAAAACTTTGCATTTTTACCCTATTTCCGGCTCATTTGTCTCCAATGTGCAACTTAACACTTGAGAATTGCATAGTAGTCACTTGTTACCAGCTGTTTGAGGTTAATTGTAACTCTTCATTTTCTTGAGCATGCTGAAGAGACTGTTTCGAGCGCCACATGTTGTGTGTTGATGTTGGTGTTTAATTGCAACTAAAGTGCATCTCTAAAAATTTGGTTTCATACTCAAGCTGTTAATGCTTTCAGCTTCTAACGTGTGCTAAATGCAGAGGATCGTTGTGTCGCTGGGAAGTAGAGAGTGAAAACATGCACTAAGGAGAGACTATTGAAAATCCATAAAGCTGTCTGCTGCATGGATCTTTACATATCTGAATCTCAGTCAACCAGGGTAGAGCTTTTCATTGAGCACTTGAGAACAATGTGTGAAGACAAATAGCAGTAGCATTTGTGTGTATGTTAAATGAACACTCGTGATGTGTGTTTATGTGTAGGAGATCTCTCTGAAGAGGAAATGGGTGGTATAGATAACTCGCTTGGGTGGCATTCCCACTGTTTGTTCCATTATACTGCAGGGTTCACATATATATAAGCCTGTAATGCTCTCAAAATGAAAGCAAACACAACTCCAAACTGCCTTGTTTTCTCATGAAGAAGGGCAAACATTTCATTTAAGGAAGCACACTACAGGGCCAGGCAGCAGATACTCAGTTAAGCAAGTTGGATGAAGCTGGGGGGCAAAAAAATCTTGTAATATTATGTTACTTGTAAATAGGTCTTGCTTCATTTCCATAGCATTAATCCTTGTTTTATTTTTCCCACACTCTCCACAGATCCTAAAATAAACAATTTGCTTGTGAGTTGTACATATGAAACAATAAATATTGATACATTAATTTGCTCTTTTCATGGAACTTTTTGGGTGAGTGAAGAAAATAACTCTCTGCATAAATGCAAACATGCAGACAACCAGACAACACGTGTGATGGTGTGCATTCATGCATTTTTATGAGAAAAAATTTGACAGTTTCATGTGAGGTAGCCTGACCTTGTAGGTTCAGTAACTTTACTGATTACAGATATCAGGTGGCACGACTGAGGCACACTACAGGGCCTGAAAACATCACATTCATAGGTATTAACACACACACACACATCATATACACACACCCATTTAGGATGAGTCAATGGAAAGCTGGTGAAATGAGAGCTAAAATATTTATAGGTCATGAATATTCAGTTGAGACTGCTTTCGTATCATCCCTTCACAAGAGAATACATTTTTAAATATTTATGGCTGCCTAAATAAATGGGACTGCCATACAACCTAAGCACTGGGGACGTATACACGAGTATATATACATGATACATGAGACTTGTCAGTTGCTATGGATACATAAGTTTTGTTAGTCTAAAAAAAATAGCTAAATCTGTACATCTCATTCTTAATGTCACATAAAGTACAAAAAGTAAGCAGAACAGACTCCTTGTCTGAAAATTCCTAGCACATGGCAAGTTGTCCCATGTAACAGTTTCCAGTTCTCACCCATTACCACACTTAACACCTCCCTTCCATTCCCCCTCTCCTAACTGAAACGAAAGCATTTTGATACAGCTATCACTTTATGTGTTGCCATTGGCAGAATATATATCTAAATCAGCTGCACTGGAAATGTCTGTTCAGACTAGCATGAGGGCGTGGGCAGTGATGTCTGCTGCCACCTGCTCTTTTCCTAGTGTTTCTGCTCAGCAGTGCAAGGCTGCAGGCAGTAAGTCTAATTCTGTCAGCAGCATGAGTTCAGGATTTAGGGACCTTTTACCAGGACCACAAAGGTACCAGGAGATGATGACGTCAATGCAGTTTAATCTTGTCAAAACTTCAAGGTTGGCCTAGAGATAGAGATAGCGACTGTCAACAAACTACTGTATGATACTCTGCTGGCTTGATTCTTGGCACTGGTTAAGGAGTGTAGGCTATTAACTGCAAACTATCAACTGCAAGGTGTCTGTTGTTACAGACCACAAACACTGCGAAAGGGCCCTTGAGTAAGGCGCTAAAATCCAAATTACTGCAGGGTTAATGTACTGTTTATGAGACTTTTCGGTGTCTTTGTGCCTCTTTAAGCTGCCTTATGCTGACTGAAATCCTACTACAAAAACTGAGATTGTCAGAACACTTACACTACAGCAGACACTCTTGCTTGGTTGGGATTCAGCTTAAAAATGACTCACTTGTGTGAAGCCACCTTTTGTCTTAGCAGTTGTCACTGCTGCAATTTCTTGGGCATCATTCAAGCTGTGAAATTGTATAATGCGCTAAGGGGAACATCTCAATAAACATATTGAACAGCCAGGGGAAAAAATGCTATAGTACGGTGCACCAGCAGTCACAAGCAGACCCTCAGCAACGACTGACTGAAAACACTTAACAGGACAGTTGCTTAATGACACTACAAACTGTATTCTCTGAATGACCATTGAGCTGAAACAACCCTTCTGATGGTCTCTGGCACATCTGAGCATTATGAGTTTTGCCAAATTTGTCTTTACTTTACCTTTGGTGTGTAAAAGACAAAGAAATGTCATTTAGTGTCAAGGTGGCTGAGTGACAGGCAAACTCAAAGCAGCTTTAATGTTCATCTACTAAATAGAAAAATACTCAGAGAAGCAGAACAAGAGCAAATAATCTGATAAAAGCAAGAACCTCCAGGCAAACATGAAACAGAGCAAGGCACAACCATGAGGGAGCGTGCAACAAAGGACAAGGGAAGACTGAGGCAATATTACATGAGGTAACATTGCACTGTATATAAGGTTTAGCCCTTGGAAATTGGAAAAAAAAAAATTCCAGACTTGACATGACACAAGCTTTGGATTTAATTCAACATTTCCTGGTAAATGGAAGAATTCATATCATACAAAATCATTTGAAACAATTTTGTTATCTGGTTAGCATTTCCGTGGTTCATCGGTTTTGTCTCTGTTTTTCTTTGATAAAGGATTGAGATGGGCCAGCTGTGCAGAGAGATACTGAGCAGCATCTACAGCATAAAGGTGGAGGGAGGTGAAGCCACTGCTCCTCCAGCAGATGTTGGGCTTGTAGTTGAAGGAACTGAACTTCTCCAGGACCTGCTGAATCTGCATGTGCAGTCTCAATGGGTGTTATATATGCAGTGAGTGTGTGCTACCCGAAAGAACTGAAAGTCTTCTTTGAGCTGCTTCAGAGGATCTTCCTCCAACTGGATGCTGGAAGACTTTCAACGAAAGGACAGATGCTCAACAACAAACTATATGAATAAACATCAAACTATTTGGAGATGAACAAACACTGTAAACACACAATATTTTTGTCTAGCTTCTATTGCAATTATTTTCTAAGATCTCTAAGAAATCTACTTGTTCAGATTGGGTGTGTTTACAGTGTAGTTGCACTAGTAAAGGTAATTACAAAAACTGCTTGATTTTACAATAACAAAACCAAAGATGCAGCAATCCGGAAAGATCATCTAGAGAGTTAGTTTGCTGTGATTATCTGAATGTTGTAATGAACACAAAACTGTATTTTGAGCTTGAGTTTAGCATCAATGTTTACCATTTTAAATACAAAGAAATTGAGCTGGGAACACTTAAAACGAGAGGGCATGATTAAAAGCATGAATGATCGTCATTATATATGTCATAAAATATCAGATGATAGTTTCAGACCCTTCCGGCTCAGGTTTGGGACATTCGGGCTCAGGATCTGATTCGGGAAGTTCAGACTCAGGGTATTCAGACTCAGGATGTTCAGACAGACAGAAATGGATGCAGGGTGCTCAGTCTCTGGAAATCCCCCAGGCAGAGCTCACGTCTCTGAGGAAACCAGCTTGGCAAATCAGTCCATAAAATTAGCTGACTGAGAAATACAAATAGTCTTTTGAGAGTCTTTGACTGAACTGGCAGTAAAACACAGGGAGTCTTTGGGAAGGCCAACTTAGAAACATTAAAAATAGTCCTTAAGTCTGCTGGCTCAGAATCAAACTCAATAACAGCTGGTTCACAAACCGTAAACACAGTTTCAGAATTTGCCGGTTCAAAAACACAACATGTAGTTTTATTATTGGCCAACTCAGAGACACAATATCCAATCTTATTATTGACCAGTGCTGAAACGAAACATTCAGTGGCTGGCTCAGAAACAGAAGCCTTACTTTTAATATATTTAATCAGCTGAAAAATTAAACTCTCACTCTGGCTCTTCAAGAGAAAAGTCAGACTTTAGTTTCACCAGCTCTGACAGAGCACACAGGGATGAGTCAGTTTTACTCACTATGGGATCCAGAGACCCAGGGTCAGGAGACAGACAAAAGAATGGAGGTGGTGTCCTTAGCCCACAATTCTACAAAAAAGGAGGCTGGTGAGGAGCAGACTGATTGAAGAGGAGGTGAGCTGCCTGGCTGCAGCGATGTGGAAGAACTTGCTGCTGCAGCAGTGATTTGGAAGAACTGATTTGCTTTGGTAGCAACATGAAACAAGACATGAGGAAAAGGGCCACATCATGGGCATGTATTGGCTCCCTCGTATCAGTTAGGGTACTCCCCGGACCAGAAGTCTCAGAAAACTAGAAAATTATTCCTTCAGTGGCATTCAGTCCGACTGATATGGTCTTCAAGTCTGGGGACTTCAAAAACATGGTCCAGGATTCGACACAGTCTACCTGGTTCCTTACTGTACTCCAGCAAAATAGAGTCCACTGAGTCAATGTTGGTCGCATGTTTCTGTCAAGGTGGCTGTGTGAACCCAAATGCAGGACTCAGAAAGCAGACATATACTTAAAGCAGCGTTAATGCTGAGTTCATCTACTAAATAGAAAAATACTCAGAAGAAGCAGAACAAGAGCAAATAATCGGAAAAAAAAAAAAACAAGAACCTCCAGGCAAACCTGGAACAGAGGAACATGCAACCATGAGGGAGCATGTGACAAAGGACATGGGAAGACTGAGGCAATGGACACATACATGAGGTAACATGGGGAGACGAAACGTGGGAGCACAGCTGGAACAAATCACAGAGGATGAGACAATGGACGTTAGACTAGATACAAAACTATACAACAAAATGTAACAAGAAATAACAGAAAGCCAAAAATCAACAATACAGGACAATAATACAAAGGTCCAAAGGTAGAGAAGACCTAAATATCCCACAAACTCAAAAATTTAGAGCTGCTCCTAAACATCAGAATTATCAATATTTGCACTTTAGAGAGTTACCTTGATATTAGTACAGTTAGAAAGTTAAGTACAATTAGCAGTGATTTATGATACACAACAGAGAAATTATCGATGCACAATATCTCTTACTGGACTAACTGGTGCAAAATTTTGATCTACATTATTCCCACATGTGTATTAAACTGCATGTCTTCTTGTTAGATAGGAGTATTGAATCCTACCATTTACCATAAGATGACAAATTTATTGCTGCTGCTTTATAATAAATGAATTACCTTCATATGCATTTCCATAGACAGACAGATGTATTGCCTTTTTCCTGCACACCCCATGTCAGACCTCACAAGCTGGTTTCTAATTGCAGGTCTCTTCTGAAGCCAAGAGAATTTCTTATTGAAATAAAGGCGGATTTATCTCAAAGTGGATCTTTCCCTTCTTGATCCTCCACAGGCGTGTAACTGCAGTATGCAATAAAAGGTATGCTGGCCAATTAGTCTTCCATGCAAGCTGTTGAAAGGAGTCTAGCTAGCTAATGAACCAAAGCTACCAGAAATGTAAGAAAGAAAGAAAGAAAGAAAGAAAGAAAGAAAGAAAGAAAACAACAACAACAAAAATCCACACAGAGAAAGAGAGAACACCCCCCCCACCACCACCCCCCAAGTGCCTGTGTGATATATGTTAAAGTGCTGTGAAGAAAACACCCAAGTGGTTTTAGATTGACTGGTAAATGGGCGAGAGATGTTTTTATGTTCAGATGTATTACACGACAGAAGAAAAGGGCATTAAAAAAAAAAAGGAAGACGATTTATGGTTTTTGTGAAAAATGATTACATAAACAGGTGAAGATGATGTAGGTTTACATATTTGCGGCAATAGCTGTTAAATTTTTCATGAAATAATAAAGTAGGCTATAGTGTTTCTTCCACTCTCGACAAATGACAAATTGTCAAATTAAATTCCATTTACGAATGACAAATTGCCTTCCATTTCTACCTCTGTATGTGTGTGTGTGTCTGTGTATGTGTGTGTCCCATTCATACAAGCCTCTGCTTCCAAGTTTTTGAATGCATGCATTTCCCCCTCACAGCCTTAAGAAATTCTGTCAGGTGTGCAGTCAGGATTTGAGCAATGTTCTATGATCAAGAAACATCATAATTAACATCTTAAATCCCATTTCAACTGTGTGTGTGTGTGTGTGTGTGTGTGTGTGTGTGTGTGTGTGTGCGCGCATGCACGTTTGAGATTTCCTGCTCTACTTTGTGGGAAATTGCTGTGTTTCGCTGCCTGTTAACCAACCTGCAGAGTGAGCAAATTAAGCAGTGATGTTTTTCCTCCGCAAAAACTGGGTTAAACATGGGGGTCGCTGCATTGTGCGATAAGCGCACATCTTGCAACCGTTTGCTCTTTTCTTTATGCTCTCGCGCAAAATTAGACAAGACAGGAGTTATATGAGAGAGTTTACGGAGTCTTCTGAATGGTTGAGAAATAAGACCTAATGACTTTTGCGGCTTAACACATGCATTCAAGGCACAATCCTCATTGCCATCATACGCACACATACCACAAGTGCACACGCGCACGCGCACACACGCACACACACATGCATACAGACACAGAAGAAAGTAATACCTTTAGGGGTTTGCTATTAAGATGGTTAATCCACGGGCCTCCAGAGGAGCAGGATAAAATATTCCTTGAGGAAGCTTTTCACAACAAGCTCCTAGGATCAAGTGCATGAATAAATTACAGGCCTAATTAAAGGAAATGTCAAATGGCTGCTGTATGGAACATTATTAACGATGTTCTGGCCATGTTAAAGAAACCTGAGCCTGAAATGAGGATGATCAATGTAGGTTTAATGGGGTCCCTATTAGACTGAGGGACTACGAGACCTAAATAATATAGTTAGACTTCACTGAAGTTCAGCAGAGATATTGACCCATGTGTTTGTGTTTGGAAGGAAGAATGGTAAGGTCTTAAAGGGTAACCTGATTATGGTGGTAAGGAAGAGGGGTTCAGTGTTTTTGTCTGAGAGAAAGACACAGACAGATAGAGAAAGAGAGACTGACAGAGGCAGGGAAGTTTATCTGAAAGAGCGGGAGAGTGTGACTAGAAAGAGAAGCCGAGAGAGCTGAAACTGGAAGAGAAAGCAGTTTCCCTGCAGTCTTTGTCATGGGAAACACTTCTTTTCACAATGAACCAAAGCTGTCAGCGGATGCTTATCAAGAACACTGAAACATCAGCCTTCTGCAATTCACTGCTTACAACAACCCAATTTCTTTCAGTTGGTGAAACAAACTTGAATCATAATCAAATAAGTTTTCTTCCTGCAGCTCAAAATTTCTTTCACATGACTTTATAATCTGTACAGTTTAAACTTTCATTTTATCCATAGATTTGGATAAAGCCAAGGAACAGGGTTTACCCCCTTCCCTAATGAGTGAAAGACGCAAAACCTCCAAAGGGGCAGTGAACAAGAAATGCCTCTTAGAGGTCGGTCGGTTTTAGAACTAGTAGCAAAGGCAGCTGGGATTTAACCAGTGCCGCAAGTGCAATTATAGGTTAAAACGTATATACTGTTTAAATCAGTGCAGCTGCAACTGAATTTTGTATTCTGTACCATAACTTATAAATTCCGCATGTTAATCTATGCAGGTAAGATTGTTTTTGCCTGGTGACAGACTAACAGACTAGCAAATGGATGGATGGATGGATGGATGGATGGATGGATGGATGGATGGAAGATGGTGACTTTAGAGAGTTGAGCAGTGAGAGCACAGATTTGTCATGGTGCTAGAATAGGGGGTGGACAAACTACAGCCCGTGGGCCACACCCAGCCTGTTGGTCTTTTTAATCCGGCCCGCCGAAGAATGGTACAGAATTATCCAAATCATATCATAATTATGACTGATGTCAAGGATTCTGAGAATTGCTACAACAAAACTAACACCAGACTTCAATGCACTGGCAAGAACAACACTGTTGCCATTAAAGGTAAATGTAAGTATTACTGTAATGCCTTTTTTATGTTTATGTTTGATATGTATGCATCTAATTGTCAAATTTCAAAAACTCAATGAGCCAGAGCCAAAAAGTTTGCCCATCCCTGTCCTAGAATTCAGATGGTCCTAGAATCTAACGTACACGATAATGACAAAAAACTGGAAACTCACGATGACAATATGAAGTAAATAATAAAAAAATAAGTGAGTATATTTTGGTGTACGAGCCTGGAAAATATCCAGCCTCTCGTTTTTTCCTGTGTGAGCATGTTGTCTGTGTTCGTCTCCTTCGTTCTCCTTAGAGGAGATGTGTTTTTCCCTCCTGTGTGTCTGAGGGATAGACTATATTTAAAAGATGGACGTAGGCTCGTGAAGAAAAAAAGCCAATGCAGGCCATGAACAAGTGCCAGCAGCGTGTGACTCCTATGATTGCAAAATTAAGGTCTCTGAAAACATTATTCCACTTCTCAGTGGATTTAATACCCCAGTTAACATTTCCCTAAGGAGCTCGTAGTCTCAGTTGATACTTTCAAGTATTCTTCAATGCAACAGGATGCTCATTCTGTAAATGATGTTTATATTTAGAGTAAATTATGCAATTAAGTTTGGCACGATTTAAGGTGTGACTCTTGTTATTGATCAGCTGGCAGGAGTGTGCAGGGCCTTCTCAATCAGCTTGTGATGTTTGGTTTAAAAAATAAGAAAAAGCTTGAAGCTTCAAAATGTCTACAAAGGTGTCCATCTTTACAGTCTGTAGTTTATGGAGTCTGTGTTCCTTCCAGGTCTTTACAGTGTAGTGAAGGCTGTGTGTTTGAGGGCGCTGGAGATAAACTTTCTATATTTTACTTATGCGGTCCATACTGTGACTTGACAAAAGCTCAGGTGAAATATCACATTGTTTTTAATAGCTTTTAACTGCAGGTTAGGGGGCTCCATTACATTTCCATGACAACCAGGTGCTTTTTCTGTGCCGTGAGTGGTACAGTGGGGGGAAAAAAAGATTCAGTTGTACCCACACCACTCCAATCTCATCCCATCAGAAACTAGTTTGAGGGATGTCGCTCGGCCTCCATGCATGCCCCAACTGCACACAAAGGAGAAGCAGCATCGACATATTTTGGAGTAATTTGAACACCCCACTCTGCCATGTTTTCAGCCACTTACAGCTCATTACATTGGTTTTCTGGTACATGTATACTTGAGTCCTAATGGCTCTCACCAACCCCACATATTATGACAGGTAGCCACTCCTACCTCAAAAGCTTGCACAAGTCCACCCACCTTTATGCCACCTGTTTAGCATAAAATGGAAGTTTGTTGAAATAAACAAGTAAATGGTAAGGAAAGTCAAAACCGAGGAAAACCAGAACACATTTTCTTTCTTTTTTTGTTTCTTTTTTTTAACACTTTATGCCCCCTGGTGGTAGAAAATCGTTTAGAGCCCCTTTTTTTTTAAATAGAAAAAGTAAGAAAAAGCAAATCAAAGCAAATAAGTAGTAAAGAGAGAATTATTAGGGTCTTTGAACATTTGAAGTTTACTCAGTTGCGAAGTCAGTTTTATTTAGGCAGCCTAATATTACAAATTTACTTGAAAACCATTTCATTGAACGTCTTCCCTCTGTAGACCTTGATTTTGAAGTGAAAAAGCTCCTCCTAGGAAAACAAAAACAGAAACTAAACCCAAGGAAAGGCAACATACAGTTATTCCTATTAGACAAACCGGCAATGTTACAGAGCAAAATAGCAAAATTACAGGTTATTCCCCAGTGTTTGACAAAGTAATTATTCTCTTTCCCAGAGGGTCTCTGTGGTATTATACACTGCTTCTATATTTAGATGCATTAAGATTTTCTTTTTATATTAACTTATAAAATCAAATGACAGGGTGAGCACAGGTGGAACTAATAACGTTACCAAGTGCTACGGCAATAAATCACTCCAACGTGATGCAAAATAACTACACAAGTAAAACCCAGCCATTTTTTATTATCTGCACCTGTGCACTCCCCATTATAGCATGTCACAATATCTGCTGTGAAAAAAGGTTTACATGTATTTTCACTTTCAGTGAGAACAAATATTCTATTTTGGCCATTGTTAAATGAATAGTTTGCCTTTTTTTTTTTTTTTTTTGAAAACTCCT
>VUQJ01020933.1:2157-21989 GCA_015108635.1 Andinoacara biseriatus | reverse complement strand
TTTTGATGTGGAGGAGCAGCGGCTCTACTCTGAGCCCCTCACGGATGGCCGCACTCCTCACCCTATCCCTAAGGGAGAGGCCAGCCACCCTTCGAAGGAAACTCATTTCCACCTCTTGTATTCGCGATCTCATTCTTTCGGTCACTATCCAAAGCTCGTGACCATAGGTGAGGGTGGGAACGTAGATCGACCGGTAAATCGACAGCTTTGCTTTTATGCTTAGCTCCCTCTTCACCACGACAGACCGGTGCAGCGTCCGCATCACTGCAGAAGCAGCCCCGATCCGTCTGTCGATCTCCCGCTCCCTTCTCCCATCACTCGTGAACAAGACCCCGAGATACTTAAACTCCTCCATTTGGGACAGCAACTCGTCCCTGAGCCGGAGAGTGGCTTTTATGCAGAAAGCAGATTTTCTGATGGTGTACATCAGGGATCCTCAAATCCAGGCCTCGTGGCCCGGTGTCCTACAAGTTTTAGATGTGTCCCTAAACCAACACACCTGAATTAAATGGCTGAATTACCTCCTCAGTTTGCAGTCAAGTTCTCCAGAGTCCTGCTAATGACTTCTCTATTTTATGCAGGTGTGTTGGATCAGGGACACATCTAAAACCTGCAGGACACTGGGCCACGAGGCCCGGATTTGAGAATCATTTATTCAAACAGTGATTCATATAGTAACTTGGGTAAATGTTTCCAGTGTGAGAAAACTGAAATCTTGGCAACATTAGTGTCCACCAAGTCACAGGATTAAAACGATACAGACTCTACAGGTTTCATCCTGAGCTGATTATTAATTCAAACTGTCTCTGACCTTCTACAGTATATAGTGAGTGAGAAATTGATGACTGAAGGATCACAAAAGCACTCATGTTAAGTGCGCAAAAAGCAAACTAACATCCATGTGGGATGTCAGTACTTCTAAAAATGTGAACTTCTGAAAATTAATTGGCTCTACTAATGGCTTTGACAGTGACTTTATGAATGAGGACCTGAATCAATGTATCAGCCAGATGGCTCAGGGGCAGCAGGAGGGGAGGAAGACAACCTACACTGTAAAAAAAGAAACCTTGAGTAAAAATAAATGGAAATGTCCTGGTAATTTTCTGTTTTCCGTAAATAGTAAAACAGAAAATTCTGTTTATTTACAGTTCGTCCTCCGTGCTATTTACGGACATTTCCTTCACCTCTAAAATGGAAAATTCAGTTTACTTACAGGTTATTTTTTATTCAATTAACAGATACTTCAGTTAACATTAAAACATTTATGTTTATATTACCATTAATTAGGAATTAGGAATGATAATTTTATTACCATTCCCTTCACTTTAACTCGTTAAATGTACTTTTTTTATATCCTTAAAAATACATTTCTAGAAAATTTGACCACCAAACTGCATCCACTTCATCAATGAGTGAACATTTGTCCTAGATTGAACCTGTAGTTTCATTTACACACTGCACACTTCACCTTCAGTACACACTGCCCTGAGACAGGATGTGTTGACTGCTAACTGCTGCTGCTATATGGATAAAACTGAACAGATCTAACAAAGCTGTTCCTGGAATTTGGGTTTATTAGAGCAGGACAGATGGATATCCACAGCCTCTCAGGCTGACAGGACTTTGACACTAAAGGAGACTTTGTGCACACCTGACACGCCAGCAGCATCTGACAGAAGAGCATTTAATGTGCTGGGATGTGGCAAACTTACAGATAAAAGTGCATTTACTGCATTTGTTTTGTTAGCTCTTACATTTCAAAGACAACGAGGAGCAAACAACGTGCAAAGCACCACGAGAAGTGTGTGTTAAACAGCACCTAAGTGAGTCTGTGTCCATGCATGAGGTTTTTGTGTCTATTTTTATAAAATAAATCCTCAGTAATAACAACACTTAAAGTTCTTGATTCAAAACTCCTTCTCAGTGCTCACCTTCTTCTCTGCTGTGATCACGAGGTGCACACGTGTGTTCCTGGTACTTGTCTCCATGTAGCAGTGTGACCTGAATGCAGCCTTACCACACACATTCATGCAATGACACACTCACACTCCAATGGATGCATCAGGGGTAACCTGGGGTTCAGTATCTTGTCCAAGGATACTTTGATACAATCAGCCAAATCACTGGTGTTTGTTCATGCTTTCACCTCTGGCACAAACTAGTGAGTGCAGAAATTATTGACTATAGATGTGATATTTATGCTCAAGTACAGCTCAATCCAGAGCAGTGTCATTATTTCTGAGTTAGGTTTATTCATTTGTCAAACACAGAAATGAACAACCACCTCTGCAGTTTAACAGTGTGCTTATTAAAGCACACTGTTAAATGTCAAACACAACGAGATGCAGGACATAGCTGCAGGGCTTCATCAACCACCGTGGTGCTGGGTAACTATTACAGGTACAGTGTGGATATTATAAGTTTGTGTGTACTACAGGAGAAAAAACTAAGTGGCAAAAATGTAAAATTCAGCTCACAGTGGAAACCGATAAAGGACTGAAAAGACTTGGCCTCACAAAGCCGATGACTATCTAGTAAAACCAGTTAAACAATAACTCAGAAACCAAGCTCCCAAAGAGTGCAAAATTCAGCCTACAGCTCGCTTTCTCCCATTTTCCTCCCAATTTTCTGTTCTGCTGTTGAAATGAAATTTGATAATATTCAAACCTGTTTTTTGTTTTTCTACTTTGCTTCTTGGTGGCAGAAGGATATTCATAACACTTGCATGTAGCATAATTAGCTTTTGTGTTGTTAAGACAATGTAGATAGAAAATATTTGGCTATAACACACCCAGAAGGAAGAGAAAAACATAAATGTCGCACATAAATGTTGAATTATTTTAGCAGTTTTTATATTTCTGGAATAAGCTGAGAAAATTTACAGGTGGCCCATTTTCCAATTAGGGTAAATAAAGGTTCATGTTAATATCTGAGTGATAACATTATGCCTGTGTAGACACAAGCGATGAAATTAGAAATATATATATTAATATCCATCGATTCACTTCCACTTATCCTGTTCAGTGTCACGGGGGGGCTGGAGCCTATCCCAGCTGACATACAGTGAGAGGCAGGGTACACCTGTACAGGTACCCGCCTGTCGCAGAGCCAACATAGAGAGACAGACAACCATCCACATTCACACCTAATTTAGATTGGCCGATTAACCTAACCCCAGTCTTTGGACTGTGGGAGGAAACCGGAGTACCCGGGGAAAACCCACAGGCCTTCCAGATGGTATTCTAACTGTGAGGCAGCAGTGCTAACCACCGCGCCACCGTGCTGCTCTATAAATTAATATTAATATATAAAATCTCCAAGCTATCTTCCAAGCTCAGGTCCTCGAGCAGAGGCCTGGGAGCTTGAGGGTCCTGCACAGTATCTTAGCTGTTCCCGGGACTGCGCTCTTCTGGACAGAGATCTCGGATGTCATTCCTGGAATCTGCTGGAGCCATTCTCCCAGTCTGTAGGTCTTCGCCCCGAGTGTCCCGATTACCACGGGAACCACTGTTACTTTCACCTTTCACCTCCTCTCTAGCTCCTCTCTGAGCTCTTGGTATTTCTCCAGCTTCTTGTGTTCTTTCTAAGAGACCGAAAAGGTCAGTGCTGACGACCTGCCTTTGTTACCATCCGACTGCATTCCTTCGGTTCGAATGACATTCCAATGTCATTGCTGTAGATCCTAGTGGCGTGGATCAGTGACTTGATATCTCGATCACTTACAGCTTAATGTCATACGTAGAGGTAGCTGATGGTTGCTCCATTCCGTAGTTGGTATCCGTAGCCAGTCTTGTTGATGATCTGGCTGAGCGGATTCAGCAGTGGGGACAGAGTGTCTCCTTGGTAAATCCTGCACTTGATGGTGAAGGTGTGCAACTGGCTTGAAGTTGGCCTCAAGTGTTCTGTAGTGTAGTCCACAACCTTGGACAACTTTACACACACACACACACACACATACAAATGGTGAACTTGGTGAGGCAGACAGAGAAAATTTGTGTGTGTTTTTTGTTTATTTTTTGATGGAACGAAGGAAAGGTTGCTAATAATTTTGAATCTTTTGTGCATTGGACCACCTTAATTGTTGCAGACTATGTGAGAATACTTGTTATTCATCATCTAGACAAGAAAAAAATTCAAATGTAAGGCACGTCTTTAATTTTTATTGACTAAATGCGTGGAAATTGAAACAGGACATCTGGTTCATTACCAAAGGTCCCACAGCTCATGTCCAGCTTCTGGTTAATGCAGCTCACATACAACAATCCTTTTAATGTGACAAAGATTCAGATTGCTTAAACATGAATTGATTGACATCACCTATGATGATGATGACAGATAAATGAACCTGTGACCTTGACAGAGATGTTGGTGGACACTGGTGGTATTGCAGGTTTCTGCATGCTGCGATCTGAAAACCTGAACTCCCATGCACAGTTTGTTTAGACTCAAAAATGCTGTGTACTGCAAGCTATCCTACCACTGCTGATATTTCAGTGTGAACAAATTGTGATTCCCCTCTGGGGGAAGTCAATGCGAAAGCAGAGTGCAGTGAACAAATGAGTCCACCCTTTGTGCTAATACATCAAATGCTTTGAGCATGTATGGTGTCATTTGTTTCTCTCTTTCTTTCTAGGTAAGTGAAACACACTGGTGAGGCTGATCGAAATGGGGACTGCCATACATTATCACATTCAACAACACATCGTGCACGGGTACAGTACTCAACCTTTACACTGAGAGAGATTTTTATTTTTTCTCCAAAAGTGACAGACTTGTTTTTGGCACATCTCCGTTATAAAGGTGAACCTGCACAGGTGTTTGGATCCTAATTGGTGTCCTCATGTGTTTTTAAGATGGATGATGAAGTTCATGGGTTTTCCATTGTGGAGACGCCAAAGTTGAAAATGTTTGACATACCACATCTGAGGTTTTGTAGTGATTCAGTACAGTATTCAATACTAGCAGTTGCACAATATTTATGTCTACATCATAGGTTTGTATATAAAAATATAAAGTCAGAAGCATTAAACAAGTCAGTAAATAAATATTATTTTAAAAAATGGATTTAAAGTGGAGATTTTTCTAATATACTTCAGCTTTCAGTATTTTTTCCTGGAAACAGGCACCAATAAAACCAAATCAACAACACTTGCATGACATGTTCATAATGATTTGAATTTCTCTCTATGAGAATTAAATAAATTCCCCACTTTTCCTGCATGTGGCCTTTTTCCCTGAAGCTCAGGTCCTCTGTCAGAGGCCTGGGAGCTTGAGGATCCTGTGCAGTATCTTAGGTATACCTCGGACTGCCTCACTTTTGGACAGAGATGTTGGGTGTCATCCATGGAAAATGAAATAATGCCATAAAGGTTCCCGGTTTTGGCAGACCTGTATAGTACTTTCCTTTTTCATCATCTTCTCCAGAGAAACCATCAGACATCACTGAGTTCATGCCACAGCTCTCTGCTTTCTTACAACAGGCTGTTTACTTGTGCACATCTGAGCACACACATGTCACATTTAGTCTGTGTCATGTCCTGACTGCTGCTGTCTCTCATCCTCAGTGATGAGCTGATCACGTTCTTCTCCAGCACCAGGCGCGCCCTCCTTGGTCTGTAGCTGCTTTCTTCAGCAGGCTCTGGTGCACAATCCTAGGGTTTCCAATTCCTGCATTCTTGTGGACTCCCATTGTTGCTCGCAGTATCTCTTTCCATAGCTGCTCACATGTAGGGATGGTACCCAGTCTGGGCCAGTCTCCATCATTTGTAATCTGTTTGACCTGCAGTCACATGTAAGATTTTATTTAGAAAGCTAGTTAACATCAGATGCTTCCACAACATTTCACAGTCTTAACCACCTAATCAGATATGCTGCCAGTCAACCATCCCATCAGATCTCTCAGGTCACAAGAGGAAATCTCTGAGAAAGAAAGTTCATCCATGCATGCACACATACACTTGCATGCATTGATAATTATTTGTGTTAGTACGCAGTTTACCTTTGTCTTTAAAAACATTCACTCTGCAGTGATCTGATATAAGATATAAAAGCTATAAAATAAAATGAACACATGATTTAACACAAACAGATTGACTGTTTCTGGTTCCCTCCTTCTTTGGCAGAAGTTTACAAGTGAGCAAGCTAGGAAAGATCAATCAGTGTAAAAATACTGACTTTAGAAAGCAAAAAAAAGTATATTCAGTAACACTGTTTAAATTAAATGCAGAGAGCAAACATGCATAAAGGGAGATACTGTGATGTCCTTCCATGTGGCTGAATTAAAGAATTAAAGGTTCCCAAACGGACACGAATAAACAACCACAGCTGTCTGCAATAGAATTAATGAATAAAGCAGGATGACATGACCTTCCCCTCACACATATTCTGATAGCCAGTTTAATGTTATTTTTACAGGCTCTTTCACACTTAAGTTTGAAAACATTTATGTGAAATCAATATTCGATCTGACTACAGTATAAAAAGTGAAGTGCAAAAAAGCTCATAAAAGCGCAGTCATTTTTATCTGCTTCTGCTGTTAATAAAAGAGATGCTATGAGAGGGCAAGAGAGCAATGCCACTTGAAGATAAAAAAGCAACAGCGCCATTAAAAGAGTTTACAGATGGGGACGCAATTATTAGCCATCTCTCCATTCGTCTCTGCTTATCCTGTGAAATTTAAAGTTTTTGTCAAAAAACATTCAACAGCAAAATATTTTCAACATAGCATTTCTGAACATACTAGTTTTCCTTAAAAAGCATAAATTATTTCTATTTACTGGAATTATCTCAATAATATAATCAATATTATTAGAAAAACTGAACTTTTTATTGAGCCACAGCACAAACCACTGCTGTGCAATGATGTGCTTTTACTTTGTAATACTCAAAGCTTGTAAAATCAAATGAAAGTGAAGGTTTATCTTCCAATTTACACACACTATAAAAACCTGTGCAAGGGTTCGAGCTGTCACTTGAGAAAGTATGCAAAAAACAAAGAAGAGAAGCAGGAGATGGAGACAAAGTTATCACAGTGTTTCCAAGAACTGGAATGAGAAGCATGAAGAAATTCATAGAATGCCTCACACCACAGAACAATCCTGGCAGAGGGAGGAAGCAAAAGATCTCAAAGACTCTGGAAAGAAAAATCAACTGTCCAGAACCAGAAGAACTGCAACGAAGGAGACAAAGACACCAGTGACTGACTCAGCCAAGTTGGGAATTTTAGTGTCAAAGAAGAGAATCACTAGAACCCTGCACAGGAATGTAGAGAAAGAAGGCGCACATCCCAAACATTAGCACCACAGTGAAACAAAGTGGTGGTGGTGGTGGGGGGGTATTATGCTGTGCTTAAGGGCAGGAGTGCAGGGTTGCTTCCGGCCCCCGCCCCTACTCTGCGAATTGATGTCATAAGTAACTTAAAGGGCCAAATTGTATGTTAGATCGGGAGTTTGGGAACCCCACTTTAGTGTGTCAGGAATCTTGTCAAGCTGGAAAGAATCCTGAAGAAAGAAGGATGTGAGTAGTCAGTAGTTAGCAGCAAAACTGTGTGGGTCTTTCAATATGACAACAACCCAAAAAATATGCTGCTCCTAGTGAAGAACTCCCTCAAGAAGAGCAAAGTGAACGTTATTGGCTGGCCTGCACAGCAATCAATAATAATTCCTGCTGTTTCATATGCAAGGCTATGCTTTACAAAACCTTCTGCAGGCTTAACTTTAACAACAATAGATGCATTATCAAGGGACAACTAAGACTGTCTTGCATGATATATTACATTAACAGACTATTGAACCAGAATAGGGAATCAGAATATGTTTGTGAAGACGAACATCAGGATTTCATTTTTTTTCACCTTTTTTTCTACCCTCTTTTATTGGTCTGTACAGATTTTACGCCTCTCTTTTCTCTCAGGCATTATGACCTCCTCCATTAAAGACGCTGTGTTGGCACTGCTTCGGGCCATATAATAAGGGCACTTTCTTTTGTTTTACATCAGCGCTGTAATATGATTGAGCCATGAGTAAGACACCTCTGCTACACAGTAGCAAAGGAGCCATTGTAACCCCCGCTCTATTGTTTAAATGTGGAGTTAAATGAGAAGAAATTATCAGAAAAATGAAAAATAAGAAGCAGATATTTCCGTTACACTGATCCAGTCTTTCGTTTCTAATACAGAATGCTCCATTGGCACTGCCATTATGCTAATGCACAGGTTGAAATGATTCGTTAGCATAATGGGAAGAAGCTAATTGACTGAATTCTGGCCAAATTGCCAGACGTGGTTAATCGTCTGCCATAAGCCTCAGTCAGATGTGAAAATACGTACAGAAGTACAAATGTACTCACAAACACTCAGACATGCATGCAAAGGTGTCCACGAGAGTGCACTTCACTTATGATAGACACTCCATTTAGAGTGGCAGTGTTACACAGGTGTTTGCTGTTCTGAGACAGGCACGATCTTAGAATGGAGCTGACTCCAGGATGAAAGAGACATCAGCACTGAGCAGGTCTCTCAGCACTAAAAAAATCAAAACAGACAAAACTTAACATGTCTCTCGCTTTAGTCACTACCACAGAGAACATGGGAGATGCTTAAGGAATACCAATGACATTTGCAAAGCTCCCACAATGACAGATGATTTTTTTTGAGACGGTACGTGTCAAACAAATGTCTCAGCCGCTGCCAAAATAACTCGCATGCTCGTTTCAAAAGAGCACCGTTGATTAATCAGTAAGAGTTGCATCCCCTCTCAGCCACTTCCTGAGTGTGTGTGAGTGTGAGCAAGTTCATATGTTGGTGTGTTGATAGAGACACCACCTTGGATAATGTCACATTAGCATACTCCTATTCCTGTGCTGTAAAATATAAGACACAGACAACCTGCAGTCGTCCCCACACTGACTCGACAAGTCTGTAATCAGCACAGCAGCTGTAATGGGCCCGTGTAACTCTCCCGGAGCTGAACCGGGGAATGTATACATTAGCTTTAATGGTTCAACCAAGTAAAACATTTTTTTTCTGCTGCAGATGTTCAGCTTGAGAGGTGTGAATGCAGCAATAACAAAGTCTGTAGCTGAAGGGTTGCTGCCAACATGGCTGCAATAAGGGAATGAAAACTACAAACCCCAGCGTACAACATTAGTGCTACAGTAGTTGATGCTGAAAATAGGCACTATACCAAGACAACATATGTGCCATGACATTTTAGGAGCCCGTTATGATTCCTTTTTAAACAGTAGGTGTCTCAAATGTGACCAGAATGTGTCAGGCCAAAATACCAATTCAGGCCAGTTCAGGTCAATTCAGTATTTTTTTTTACTCTCAGTTTACAGTGCAAGGTTTAAAAGAAACAAAGTTTTATTGCCTTTAGAAAGAAACATACACCACCAGTCAAAAGTTCAGATGCACTCAGGTATTCATATTAATTGGTGATCAAATGAGAAGTAACTTGGTTACGGTATATAATTTGAGTAAAAGCTATTTGGCCATTAGACTCAGATGAGCTGTCATTGCCTAACGGAGACCCAGAAATGACAGGAATCAGGACAGGAAGCAGTCCAGATGCTGGTGGTGAAGGTGAAGATGGAGGCTTGGACGGAGCTCTGAGAGACCAGGGTGGGAAGGAGAGGAGGCAGGTTGCACGAATACATGTCAGAAGGCAGGGTAATAGAAAAGCACTGAGATTTAAAGCATGCAGAACGGAGGCCGATTGACTTGCAGAAGGCAGCAAGAAAATGATTGAACTAGAGTAATGATGTCAGTAGTGAGTGTGACAGTGTGTGAAAGTGGAAATGATGTAAAGAATAGTCTGAACATCCAGGAATCCAAGTGAATATGGATTTTATTTATTATACTTATGCATAATCTACATTTAAAGATAAAAGAGCCACTGGAACATGTGCTAATTTTAATAGAATTTGATTAACAGACCAGAAAAAAAGCAAAAACAAAAAAACAAACAAAGAACAAAGTGTTTTTGGTATTTTGTTTCTGGTGCAGTTGTTAGGCCCAGTGCTATTTTGTTAATGCCAATGTTTTTTGGTTTTTTTTGTCATTCAGTGATTCTTATTTTATTTTTTTTTATTTTCAGTGCTGAAATCTCAGTGCTGCTGCCAGCTTGACTGGAGGCTAATACAAGCTAGAAATGGTGTTGCATTCTTACTGAGCTGCTTGGTTTAATATTGTTGAAGTTTGCGGCCATTTTTGGAAGGAATACACATAAGCTAAAAGATCAATTCTCAAGGAACTCCCTACAAGTATGATCCACAAGAGGCTATCCCCCCCACCGGCATCAGAACCTCTTCGAAGTGTCTGGTTAAATTGTACCCATCAGTGGGCAAAGTCCTCCTTGTTTCTCTGCCGGTAGATAATTCTATCACTGCTATCAAACTGCAAAAATGGCTGCACGGAGTGGAGTGGAACGCTCTGCAATCTGGAGGGGGGCGGGGCCTGAAATGTCTCATTCACATTTAAAGAGACCGCATCAAAACCAGCTGCTCTAAGACGAGCCTCAGTAAAGGTGTAAAAGAGAGGACAGTGGAGCTACAATAACGAGGAATTCAGACCAAAGCATTGTAGTTCTACTTTATATAGACCACAAGTGAATGATTTACATATGAAAAGGAAGGATTTAAAAGCATGATGCATGTCCTTTAAGGTCCCGTTTACACAACGCCGTCGTTTTGATGCGTTTCAGCCTCCCGTCTACACGGAGATGTTCCCATTGCCCATTTTCACTCCATTCTCGTGTAAACGGGATGCGGAAATGCATCGAAACAACGCCGTTTTCATTTTGAACTGGTGTTGTGTAAATGGGGCCTAAGTATCCTAGGAATCACAAGTAAGTCTGAGAGTAAAGTCCTCTATCGGGGTGATACGGTACTATGAGGTCTTTAAGATAAGATGGGGCCTGATTATATTTAAGACCTTATATGTGAGAAGGATTTTAAATTGTATTCTATATTTAACAGGGAGCCAATGAAGTGAAGCCAATATGGGAGAAATCTGCTCTCTCTTTCTAGTCCCTGTCAGTGCAAATGCAAGAAAGCAGTCCTACATTTTTCTTTAATATGTACACTGAAGGACATATCCTGACTCCAAGATTCCTCAAGTTTTATTGGAGGCCAAGGTAATGCCATCTAGATAAAATATATGGTTAGACACTATGTTTCCAAGATTTTTAGGACAGAGTAAATTAATCCCAGTTTTATTTGAATTTAAATGCAGGACATTAAAGGTCATTCAGGTCTTTATGTCTTCAAGACATTCCTGCAGTTTAACTAATTGGTGCAGCTTAATGGATAGATAAAACTGTGTATCAGATGCCAATATGGGAGAAATCTGCTCTCTCTTTCTAGTCCTTGTCAGTACTCTAGCTGCAGCATTTCGAATCAGTTGAAGGCTTTTCAGGGAGCTTTTAGGACAGCCTGATAATAATAAATTACAATAGTCCAGCCTAGAAGTAATAAATGCATGATTTAGCTTTTCAGCATCACTGAAACAGAATGCTTCTAATTTTAGAAACAATAAACAAGAAGGCAGTCCTATATTTGTGCACTGAAGGACATATGCTGGACAAAAATGAATCCAAGATTCTTCACAGTGTTATTGGAGGCCATGATAATGCCATCCACTGTAAGTATCTGTTTCTAAGGTTTGTAGGACTGAGTAAAATAACCTCAGTTTTATCTGAATTTAGAAGCAGGAAATTAGAGGTGATCGAGGTCTTTATGTCCTTAAGAAATTGCTGGAATATAACGTAATTGGTGTGTGTCATCTGGCTTCACATATAGACAAAGCTGGGTATCATCCGCATATCAATGAAAATGTATGATTCTAATAAAACTGCCTAAGGGAAACAAACAGAATGTAAAAAAGAATAGGTCCAAGCATGGAACCCAGTGGAACTCCATTATTAACATTAGTGTATGAAGAAGACTCCAAATTTACATGAAAAAATTGGAGTCTATTAGACAAACATGATTCAAACCACTGCAGTGCAGTACCTTTAATACTTAAGACAAGCTCTAAACTCTATAATAAAGTGTGGTCAGCAGTATAGAATGCTGCATTGTGGTCTATCAAGCACAGAGATGAGTCCACTATCAGAGGCTGTGAGAAGATCACTTGTAACCTTAACTAATGCTTTTTCTGTAATCAATTTTAACTGTGATCAATTGTGAAGCCTGACTGAAACTGTTCAAATAAATCAGGGGTGTCAAACTCAATTAAAGGATGGGCCAAAATTGAAGATTCAGTCTGAGTCACGGGCCGAACAGGATTAAAAATCATTTTAATCAGCAATATGAATTTGAATGTCCACAATACAGGAACTTTTTCCTCAACACAATAAATAAAATATAAAATTATTTTTTTCTTAAAATATAATATTAGGAATAATGAAAATATTTCAAGCTGATGAAATTTTGCACATTTTTTAGGTAAAAACTGATGTGAATTTCTCACTTCACAGTCGGAAAAAAACTGTAAAACCGTGTAGTGTGTCCAGCTTATCAGCAAAATGTGCAGCTGCAAGCACAGCAGGGCAGACCTGCTCTGTTTTTTAATATTTCTTTTGTATAATCACGCTGTTCCCTTCCTGAACCTGCAGGATATAATTTTATATGGCCCTATAGCTGAACCTGTAGGAACGTATTAAGATGCTTCATTATGTCGCAGAGAAAAGCCGACTCACACAACCACCTTTCATCCCTGCTGCGTCACATACCAGGAGTGTGTGATGCAATGATGCACTGTCAGATCACCTGTGCACGTCTCCCTCTGCATCTTTCCCCCTATCTGTCCCATAAATCTGCTCTTTTCCCCACACATTGCAGGCGAGGAAAAGAGACAGACGCTTTACCTCCAATGTCATCGATCAGGTCCTTCGCCTTGCATGTTTGGAAAATCCCTGTTTTCTATTTTTCATTTGGTCATTTTTGGGGGTAAGGCTCTTTTAAATGTCAAGTGGTGACCAGTGTTTTTATCCACTGATCACTGATTAATGTGTCATTGGCAACACCAAAAATGGGTTAGTCCACAAGTCTTGGCATGCACAGCAGCTGGTTCAGTGCATCGTGGGATTTGTAGTGGTGGGAGCGCTATTAACCCTCATCTTGTGGGCCATATAAAATTATATTGCCGGATGTGGCCCATGGGCCTTGAGTCTGACATGTGAAATAAACCATTCCTCTGCAGATGATCAGTTAGCACTTTTACAACTACTCTTTCAAGGATTTTTGAGAGAAAAGGAAGGTTAGAGATTAGCCTATAATTAGCTAAGACAGTTGGGTCAGTGATGGCTTTTTAAGTAATGGTTTAATTACTTAAAGGCCTGTGTACATAGCCCATTAGTAAAGATAGATTGATGGTATGGTAGGGTATGGTATGGTATGGTATGGTATTGTATGGTATGGTATGGTGTCTAATAGACATGTTGATGGCTTGGAGGAAGTAACCATTGAAGTTAACTCAGAGAGAGAGAGAGAGAGAAAGAAATAAACACTTTTCAGGCTTCTAAATTAGAGAGACACCATTTCCTCTACAGTTTACAGGCTATCTGCTTTAAGCTGCACATTTGTGAGCTCTGCGGGAGTAGATTTTGGTAGCTGCTCTGCACTGTGTTTGCACATGGCATTGAAGAAGATAATAGTGGAGGAATTATATTCGTAAACTTAGTTGCAGCACTTTTAGAAAGACATCTACTGTAATCCCCACTGCTGTTGTTACTGTAAATTTAGACATTATTAAGAAACCATCAGACAAAAGAGGGTTTTCAGGGAATACAGTTAAATGTTCAGTTTCCATGCCATGTGTCAGAACAAGATCCAGAGTGTGATTAAAGTTGTGGGTCGGCTCATTTACATTTTGAGTGAAGCCAATTGAGACTATTAATAGATTAAATGCAGTATTGAGACTGCCATTTACAAGGATGTTAAAATCACCCAGTACAATTACAGAAACTCAGGAAGATTGAAAGTATCTTAGATGAGTGTCTGAATCTTACAGTGTATAATACTGATTTTAATAAATACCTACCAATTAATGGCATGCAGAAAAAAGGTTATGTGTATATTTAGTCACAAGACAGTTACTGTGTGACTGTGTCAGGTGTTACAAAGTAACAATGTCTGTGTTCTTTTGCACACCATACAGGTCAACTATAACAGGTTTCAGGTTTACATGGTGGAATTCTTTCTAATAAAATAGCCCTCCTCTTGATAAATCTTGTGGTCCACCTGAGGTATGGGATATATCTATATTTCAGACATTAACTCTTTGGAAAGTAGTGTAATTCAAAATTCACCAGAAACTAAGGGAGGGAGAAAGATGACATGTAAGTTAGTTTGAGGGTGTGCAGCTGTCCCACACGAAAGAATGAAAAAGAGAGTGATGTAAGAACTGATGAAGACAGTCAGACAGATTATGTTATCTGTTGTAAAATTCAGTCTTACATTTGACCACAATTGCTCAGTTATAGTTAAATAATATATGTAAACTTGCCACTGTGGTGAGATAACCTTCAAAAGAGATAACTTAAACTCAAACATGCACATGCATTAATGCAATTTGGTACATAAATAGTACATCTGGATCTCATTAATTTCTACACCCAGGTTACAGGCCTGCATGGAATTTCAGCGAGTGAGCATAAAATGTATAATTGATTTCTAATGTTTCAAACAGTTTGACAAATATCAACAAACATAAATTGTTTCTGTGCAGTTTGTGCCGCAGTGTTTCTTTGAGCTAAAAGTGCAGAGGCTGGATTTTCAAGGGAGAAATTTAAAAAATAAAAACCCAAACAAAAGATTGTTGTGTGATGAAAATATATTCAGAGATGGAGAAACATGCAAGAAGTAAGGATAAAGATTGCTCAATGATCTTTAATAAACTTGAAATTTAAAACTTAGTTAATTTACTTGTGCTCACAATACAAATTCTTACATGTTTTATTTCTAAGTGATATTTGTCCCAACGCTGCACAGCTACACCGGATGTTACGGTTCCACCACCTGCCAAATCCCATCTTAAACCTCTCGGTATGAATCAGATGTATCTGTCACTCCTACCTAAGTCTTCATTTGGAAACAGACAGAAGAGGTTGTTTGGTCTATTTTACCTCAAACTGCCCTGCGGTTTGAATCACATCTAGACTTCAATTTGTTGATGTAAATGCGGAGTTGTCTTCTCACAGTAAGGTTAATTATGGAGTTCCACAGGGTTAGGGTTAGGGTTCAATTCTATTTACAAAATGTACGCTTCCCGTAGTATTAATAGTAGGCAAGGCATACATTTTAGTGTATATGCAGATGATAGCAGTTTTATCTATCCATTAAGCCACACCAGTTACTTAAACTGCAGGATGCTGAATGACCTTTAATTTCCTGCATTTAAATTTAAATAAAACTGGGGTTATTGTACTCTGTCCTAAAAATCTTGGAAACATAGTGTCTAACCAGATATCTTGGCTTGAGCCTTCAAGCCCCTCTTCTGTGGAACCAGCTCCCAGCTTGGATTCAGTAAACAGACACCCTCTCTATTTTTAAAATTAGTCTTAAAACTTTCCTTTTTGATAAAGTTTTTAGTTTGGGCTGGATCAGGTGACCTTGAACCATCTCTTAGTTACACTGCAATAGGTCTAAAAAACTGGGGACTTGGAGTGTTTCTTGTTCACTCACCTCTCACTCTCTGTTTATATCCCACTGTGCTTTAAATCATTATTTATCATTAATCTCTGGCTCTCTTCCACGGTGTGTCTTTTGTCCTCTCTCCCTCCCCTCACCACCAACCGGTCGTGGCAGATGGCTGCCCCTCCCCGGTTCTGCTGGATGTTTCTTCCTGTTAAAAGGGGGTTTTCTTTTCCACTGTTGCCAAGTGCTGCTCACAGTCTGATTGTTTGGATGTTCTCTGTATTATTCTATTATTCTGCCATATAAATAAAACTGAATTGAATTGAATGGAATTTGTACTGGATTATACTTACTAAGTCTAACATTAACTTATGTGTCTGCTGTTACCCGACCTTAAATGACAAGTGTGTCATACACGCTTGCCCTGCATAAATTTACTGGTTATTTGCAAACATGCTTCATAATGACCCTGAATGTGCTTGATTATGAAACATATTCATAGACGGGCTATTAATTTTACAAACTAAAAGATGCTGAAAAATTTTGCAGATGCCTTATTAAACTGGTTTGGGTGAGGACGCTGTTCAACCTTACATAAACCAGAGGATAAATTCAGGCTGCTTTTTTGAGTCAAAAAATAGCCAAACACTTTTATTTTAAATCATTCGTGGCTATTTAAATCTGTACTCCAACATGCAGTTCAGAGAGAAGAGTTCATCAGTACATTTTTTTTAGGCAGAGGAAAATGAGATCTGTGTTTACATGAGAATAGAGGAAAACCAACATTCAACCAGAACAAAATATCAACCTGTATCCAAGGATTGTAAGTGCAAATAGATCACCAGCATCTATTTAAAGCTGAACCAAACAAATAGAACAGATAGAGATGAATCCAAAAAATGTAATTCCAGGGTTTGGTTTATAAAAAAATATATATTTATGTAATTTATTACAACAGAGTAGAAGCCAATAACAGCCTTAAATTAGCAGCCTTGGAGCATTGTTTTTCCCTTCTCAGAGGTATTTCTTTATGAGCAGCATTTTGTTTGACATTACAAGATGAAGCTGCTAAAGATAATGAGAAAATCTTTTCTATGGTAAGATGACCATTACACCTGTATTAGTGTTGGCCACATTTCTGATGAAGACCCAATAGTTTTGTAACAACTCTTTTCAGTCAAATTGAAATTTTTGGAGCTGCATTTCTTTCAGCAAGCCCACCTGCACCACAGGTATGGTGATGTTAAATCATAGCAATAACCTTTATTCTGAGAAAGAAAGAGCTTTATTTGCATATACATGCATTGAAATTCAGGCTCTGCATTTAACCAATCACACATGAAGTAGTACACACAGCACAATGTTGAGCAGGGGGACAAAGCTAGAAAGCACCTGGGGAGCAACCTGGGGGTGTAAGGGCCTTGCTCGGGAGCCCGCTGTGATGCTAGCCAGAGGATTTGAATCAGGGTCCTCTTGTTGATGAACACATTTCTTCTCCTCTAGGCCACCACTCCCCTTTGTTTTCTACAGAAGGTTGCAGTATCCCTCTTTACTCTAATATTTGATTGATACTGACGTTCGCGATGTGATTAGAAAATCATTATTGTGACAGGTTCCGTTATTTGATGGCTTTGTGACTTTTTAAGTTCAGTGAGTAATTTAGCTTCAACAGAAATACACATTTCATGTTTTGTTTTGTTTTTATGTATTTAGATATCCTATAACAAGCTGCTCCCCATCTCCAATGATTCTATAAGCTGGATATTAAGATAATTTCATACATGGAAGCTGCTATAGCTCATTGGGTTGAGCAGACAACCAATATGCCAAGAGGCAGCAGCTTCAAATCTAGTCCACCCTGAGCCAATTCCTGAGTGTCATTCTCCCTGCGTTCCTATCAAAGCAGGCTAAAAAGCCCCAAAATAAATTGTTAAAAATAATACCATACATCTTCAGTGAATAGTGTCTTGCAGCTCACTGGGAGCGTTGTAAGGTAATGTGCCTTCCAGTTTGGCCAGATGCACCTGACATAATTTGGTGCATAGCATTTTCAACATTTATGTGCAATAGAAAATCCAAGATGCTAGAACGAGTTAGTGTGGTACTTAGAGTGATTGTTTATTTTGCTGCTTTTTCCAGTCCTTGAAACAATAACCGCTGCAGACCAGAGAAATGAATGCCTGCACTCTCCAAGCAATCGGTTACACTAATGGATCAATTTAGTTCAGAGGAGAAGTGAAAAGCAAGCCACAGCTGATACAGGTTTACTGCAAAAGTGCTGACAATTTTAGAGGTGATTGCAGTAATGTAGGATATAACAAGGAGTCTCTACAGTGGATCTGAATGACTTGGGTACAAGGTCTGTACTATCTGTGTGTATGTGTGTGTGCTAACTGGGGAATAGGGTGAAGTATTCCATTTGCCTTATTCTTGCTATACCTAACGACTGCTTTTACTCTAGAGTTGTATATACATCAGCTTGTACTAATACAAAGGTTGGTAGTTTGATTCCCTTCTTCTTGTCTGTATATCATTGCATCCTGGGACTGAATTTCCCCTGATGCATCCATCAGTAAAAGCACTAATCAATTCCAGTGCATGACCATTTACCAGGTGATGATTGTCACATGATGCAGTCACCAGTTTTACAGAAATCAGCAAGTTAGAAGTAAAGTTCTTAAATTTTGTGCATTTGCAATATAATAATAAATTTTATAACAATGAAATCTGTGTTTTACTCAAGCATACTGATTTAAGCAAGCCCCTTTTCAAAGTGGGTCTCCATGCTGAGCGTGGAATTTGAATGCAAAAATCTACCAAAGCCAACAGTACTAATAGCAACCTTCATGATCCCAAACCATCAGAATGCAAAGTACTTTTGGAAAATGAAAAACATCATATTAATAGCATCCACCAATTGACCGAACCCCCCTAAGTCAATGTTTTTGGACTATGGGGAAAAAAAGGAGCACCCAGAGGAAACCCACAGGAAGGAGCTTTGAACCAGGACCTTCTTGCTGTGAGGCAGCAATGCTACCCTCCACACCACCAGCATAATGATTCATATTATTTGAATTATGATTAAACAAATTGCAAAGCTGATAAATCTACATAAAGATGCAGTTACATGCGTTTACAAATCAGTTCAAATCAGTTATTTATATAGCACCAACAAACAGTCACTTCAATGCGCTTTATATTGTTACGTAAAGACTAGTGATGTCAGTGATGTAATCTGACTACTTTTTTTCGGTAACGAGTAATCTATAGCGTTACTATTTTCAGTCCAGTAATCAGATTAAAGTTACTTTATCCAAGTCACTGTGCATTACTATTTTTGTCATTTTCCTCACAGTATCTTTCCTATAGTTTTGCTTTCTTCTCGCATCCCAGGGAGCGAGTCTGACGGATGCGACAATTTAGTCCCGTTTTGAGCATGAGGACAATAATGGGTGGCAGTGGCACAGTGGGTAGCCGCTCACCTTGGTTCACCTGGTTCGAGTCCCCGTCTGAGCGCGTGCTGTCATTGTGTCCCTGGGTAAGACACTTAACCCACATTGCCTAAGCGTGACTCTGTTCGGTGGTACTTGCAGGGGCCGTAGGCAGGGGCAGCTGTGTCTACATTAGTAGCTTACTGCCACCAAACATGATTGAGGTGTGCATGGGATTGTAAAGCTCTTTGAGTACCTTGAAAAGTGCCATATTTACAGGAAGGGTCAGAGCAGACTGTACCTGCTGAGAAGGCTGAGGTCCTGAAGACCTTCTATGACATGTGGTAACATCAGTCATTGTGTAATAAATAACACATTGTAAATAATCTGGTCTGTTAAAGGTTCAACACACAGGCACATCATTGTACATTGTATATATTAGTATTATTATTAGTAGTAGTTTTAGTATTAGTATTATTATTAGTATTATTGTTATTATCATTAGTGTTAATCTTGTTTGTTTATATATATATATATATATATATTATTTCTTCAATAATGTTCATTTTCATATTTATATTTATAACTGCGGCTGCTGTAACACCCAAATTTCCCCACTGTGGGACAATAAAGGCTGTTTCTTCTTCTTCTTCTTCTATATATGTCTAAGGTATTATTATTATTATTATTATTAATAGCACAGCGACACAAATGTAAACAATGGGGGGAGGAGAAAGATACGCGTCTTCTAGCTGCAAAAGCAGG
>VUQJ01020930.1:25312-45206 GCA_015108635.1 Andinoacara biseriatus | reverse complement strand
ATCAAAACAGAAATGACTGCGGAGAGAAAAAGGTGATTTATAGGAAGACACACATGCTTCTCAGTAATTCATACACTTTGCCTCTCGTTTCAACTCATCTCATTTTATGAGTGTTCAGCACTTACATTGATGAATAGAGTTTATACTCCACTCTTTGGCTTTTGGCTGCTTCTAACCACAGGCTGTGTGAATGTGAGAGTTCGGAAAAAAATGCAGAGAAAATCCTTGTACAAGTCTCAATGCTTCTATACGCTCATCACTTATGCTGACTTAAATACACAGTGAGATTTGGGCTCTATCAAGTATGGCTGCTTGTGAAGGACTTGTAGCATAATACAGAAGGTGTGATGGACGGATTGCTGCTTCACTGACCTTTCACAAATGGGAGTAGTGGCTAATGACTAAGGCGGGCTGACTCGTGATGCAAGGCTCATTGGGCTCAAGTGAGGCCCTTCAGCATCTGTGTGTCCAGCTACTAAATGCTATTCATTCTGACTGGGGTGACAGGTGCTGTGTTAAAGTCAAAGGGAGGCTTCCAAATGGAAGATTTCATCTCCTGTGGTGATTTCATACACAGTTTGACCTTTGACTAATGATTTTCTCTCCCTTCTTTCTGCTTTCTTGCATGTCTGGCCTCTCCCTACCTTCTGCAACATTCCTCAGGTAAGAGTTCCAAGGAAATCTTTTATTTTTGTTTGTTTTAAGCTACTGATGTGTGTATGAGTTGATGCTGCAACATCAAAAATAGGAATTTTCTTGACACAAAACATGGCAGGTACAGAGTTTAGTAAAAGTTCTGCTGGGTTTGGGCCTGCAGTTTGGGCTCATGGGTTTTTTCCTTTGGTGACATGGTTAAATTTAAATAATTACTACAAAGTAGGCTAGATGGCCTGTTCTTCTCAGAGATGCAGAATTTGGAGTATAAAAATAAGCATTCAAAATGGGGGCATGAATGACTTAGTTTCATCTTGAAATCGTAGGTTCTGACAAAGGCTAGTGTTCTTTCTAGTTTGCCCCTGTGAAAGCCTTTAAGTGCATCTTAACAGTCTCGTTAGCAGTCTGAGTTTTTTTTAATTCCCCCATAAGAGTTCTGATACCTCATACAGCACAGAAGAAGGACTTTTAAGCATTAATATCAAACAACCTTGTAATTGATGTAATGTTCACTGGATTGTTTGGTATTATCAGCTGTTAGAAACAAAAAATACTTTCTTTTTTTCCAATTTTCATCAGTCTTTGGTATCTGTCCAGTGTTTTAAAAAAGAAATTCTTAATGTATATGGTTACAGGTAGCCTAATATTCATAATCAGTTACTGTTTTCTGTTTTGCTTCTCCTTGTCCCCTCTCAATAATCACGTCCAACTGTGAGCCCCACCTGTTACTTATTTCCTGATTGTCTCTCTATGATTATCTCTGTCTCTATTGTCTCTAAGATTCCTCTGCTTGTTGTTGTGTCCTTGTAATTTTTCCCGTCAGTGTTGACGTCGTTATTAGTTTCCTGCTGTGTTCTTCCGGTTATGGCTTTGGTTTATACTTTAGATCAAGTCGAGTCACGTCCAGCCAAGTCAAGTTTAGTGAGTTGATGTTGGGACTGCTGGCTGTGTTCGACTCCTGTAAATAAAGCCTAAGTTAAAATCAAGCTTTTCGCCTCGGGTGTCCTGCATTGAGGTCCTCAGCCTGCCTGCCACAGCAGTACATGACAAATGGGGCTTCTGTGTTCCAATACAATTAATGATCATCAGAATGCAGTGAAAAAAAAAGGATGTTCATATATTTATCATACTCCAAGACTATTTTTGAGTATTTTCAACTGAAGTACACCCATATCCTTTGTAATAGCGCCGTAGGTGTAAGACTAAAATTACTAACATCTGGGCATATAAGTTACTTATGACTGTCCTCTTTTCTATCCTAGAGTGTGATTAAAAAAAAAAAAAGTTTGCCTGTCTATCACGTCATCCTGTGTTGGATGTGTCAGAAACTTGTCCCGAACTATCACTGGTTACTGTGAATTTTGTTGCCAGTTTCAGGGCATCTCCCTGGTGACAAAGTGTAAAGAAGCAGATAAAGTCTGGCCTTCAGGCCACACCTCTTTGCCAGCTATTTTTGAGGATTAGCCTTTTAAGCAGTGCTGCCACAGAGAGATTTTGAACATTCAAAGAGCCATTTGTTTTCCCAGACGTGTGTCTGGCCACACACCCCAGTAAGAGGGAACAGTCTTTGACCGAATATTTATATTGTCTACAAGGTAGGAGGAAAGGAATTAATGTTATAATTGTCGCTTCAGTCTCCTTCTACCAGCCTCCAGCATTTTCTTTGTGGATTATACGAGGAAACATTTCCTCTCAGCTTTTCAGTAAGAATGATAAATTTCATTATTACACTGAGGCGGTAATCACTGACTCCAGAATTGTGTGCTTTCATCATTCCTAATTGGCTAATAAATTACCTCCACTGATGAAAAATGGCGTGTGTGTGCAAACTTGTGATCAGATACACTTTGTCTTACAAAGTAGCTCAAGTTGAGAGCATAGGTGCAAGAAGAAGAAGAGAGCTCTTTGAAAATTCACAAGAAGGAAGTATTATTTAAGGGGGGCTTTCATCACTGATTGATAAAATGCAATGGAGAGTGAGGAAGGATTATGGGATTTCTGAGATTTGAAGATAAACCGCTGCGTGTTTAATTTAGGGGACAATTAAAACGACATATCACTGGTGCTACACCACCGCACATTAGGCTAATCCCCATGGAGACAGTTGTAATGTTTATTTAGACACTAGCCCCTCCTGGGACAGAATTGTGCAGGAGATTTGTCAGATGATACATCCTGCTTGCTGTGAGCTACAGAGGATGCTAATACTCACCAAGCAGGACATCAGATAATGCTGTGTTTGTTTAGCTGGAATAAACCTGTATGATTGCGTGCATGTGCATAGTTATATTTTACTTTTTGAAGGATTTCTTGGCCTGCACGGTACAGTAAGTGGAACTCTATAAATTTTCCCTCAGGTGTAGAAACATAATAGTTTTTCAGATATAGCTATAATACCTGCTCCTACAATAGCCAACCAAAGCTTTCCTCTTCTTCTTTTAGCTGCTCCTTTTAGGAGTCACCACTCTGGATCATCTGCCTCCATTTCATCCTAGCATCCTCTTCTGTCACACCAACCCTCTGTTCTCCTTCAGTACATCCAAGAACTTCCTCCTCTTATCCTCCTGCCTGGCAGCTCCACATTCAACAATGTTTGCCTAATATTTCCACTATCCCTCCTCTAGCCTCAACTTTGTCTCCAAACTGCTCAACCTGAGCTGTCCGTCTGATATACTAATTTCTGTACATCCTGGTCAGTCCCAATCAAAACATTTTCAACTCTGCCACCTCCAGCTCTACATTGTGACTTTTTGTTAGTGCCACCATCTCCAAACCATACATCATAGCAGGTCTCACTACCATCTTGCAAACCTTTCCTTTCACTTTTGCTGCTATCCTTCTCTCACAAATCACCCCTGGCAAAAACTGTCCATAGGGTGGGCTTTTGAGAGTAGTAATAATCATAATCCTACTCATAATCATAATAAAAATGAAACATTTTAAGTTAAACTCATGTCAGAAACTTTTGCAGTTTAGGTTAATTTAGGGTCACAATGTAAGACAGCAACTCGTGCCAGACCAATCCTAGAGGAGGAAAATGGTAGCTGAAAATTAATTCAGAAGAAGAAACCTTGCAAATATCACCAGATATTTCATCATGTGTTCTGGTACTGTATTTCCTGAAGGCTAAAATAAACAAATACTGGAGACATTGCCTCAACGTCTGTAAAGATAAATTTAAGGGACTGCCTGTTATTTCAGTGCAGTTTGAGATCAATGTGTCTGGCCCCAACTGAGAAACCTATAAACCCCCCAGAGAACAGGTCTGATGAGAGTGCACAGCAGTGGAAACAAAGTCGAGATAGACTTGAAGGAGGCAAAGGGCTGTGCTTTTTCCTCCCCACCAATTACATACTCAGCAGGTGTTTGAACGCTTAGCTGGTAATCCTTCATTTGTTCCTTCATTCCATCCCTCCTTCCATCTAACTTGTCCAGCTGCTCATCCATCCTCCACTACTCTCTTGCTGTTTAAAATTGTGTTCCCTGCTGTGAGACCAAAAGGACATTCTGAGGTCAACAATCCACATCTACTGTCTGCAAAAGACAAACGCACCTGAACCACATATAACAGAGAATAAAGACTGATTAGAAATACAATACAATCCAGCTTGTTCTAGTTTAGTGCAATATTTGAGATGCACTCCGCTATAGCAATTTTACATTGTTTATGTAAATTTTTGAGAGAAGACAGGACAAGCTTCTAGTAGGTTGCAGGTTTGTTCCAAGTTTGCTCTGCCGAGAAAAACCCACAGAGTGAGCATGTGCTACCAAAATCAGCCCTTGAAGAAATTCTACAGGGATTCCCCATCATTCAGAGCATGCACCAAGTTTCTAGCCATACTAAAGCAGCCCTGCCTTGGAAAACAGCCCAATAAAGTGAAAAGGAATGGTAGTTCATTCTCATTATTGGGCTATTACTTATTTTGGACCCCTTTCCTACAGGAAAAAAGATGGATGTACTTCAAATTAAAAGGGCATTACTGGATGAATTTAAAATTATAGGTGTACCAGATCTATTAGATCTCACTAAAATGTTTTTACCTGATAGAAATGTGATAAAACAGAATTATCCATTAATCATAGCCTAATTATACTCTTAGTTTAAAATGTATTATGTGCACTGACATAAAATAAGTGCACTTTAATAAGGCAGTAGTGTATCAATTCAGTCCGTGGATTGACAGCACTCAATACTCAGAACAATATTCAAATATTCAAATATTCAAATATCCAAATATCGTCCTCTGTAAGGGTAATTCCCAGTTCCTTTTCCCATTTAACCTTGATATCCAGTGTAGTGATACCTTTATTTTCCAACAGGAGTTTATACAGTGTGGATACAATTCTGTGCTTTTTACTCTTATAGGTATCAACTGGCATCTTGACAATCCCATTTTTATTCAGCGCTATTTTGTGTTTAATCTCCTTGTTATATAAATCCCTTAGTTGTAGGTATCTAAAATGATTTTGATTTTTTTAGAGGAAATTCTTGTTTTAGTTCCTGGAAACTTTTGAAGTGGCTGTCGGTAAGGACTACACACACACGGCTGTCAAAAATGTTAAAATTGCTGAATTGCCCTGCATTGGTATTAGCTCATTGTACCTAATAAATTCCCATTAAGATGTAAATTGCATGTGCTTTCCAGTCTAATGTGGCTCTAAGAGTTTTTGGTGGTTTCACCGTAAATAAAAAACAGAAATCGTCCATTGATTTCCCATATTTGCTGTTGCTGATAGTAAGACATAAACACAGTTCTCCTTAGATACTCTTTTTTGTTTCATAGATTGAATTTATTTATTTGTTAGCTCAAAACTAACATTAACTCTGAACATTTTTTTCAATTATCTTTCTTCACAAACACATCTATTGAATCCTCCATTTCCTTTTGTTCTGTGTTATTCTGTTGGGGGCTGCTAGAAAACACTTCTGCAGCATTCATACAGAACAGTGGTTGGCCCACATTCTGAGAGGTCCTGTTTGGTCTGAGTTCTTTGCTTTAACTCAGAGGAATCAGATCAGTGAAGGAGAAAGCCCCTATCTCCACCACTGTTGCCCTTCTCTTTGAGCTTTGTTCTTCATCGGATGTCTCTCTGTTCTTACCACAGCTCAACTAGAGCAGAACAGGAGGGGGAATCAACCATCATCGTCCTTGAACACTCTGTTGCACTCCAAAAGAGACAACAGAAAGCGAGAGTTGCTATATTAAAGCCTTGTTGAGCCGAGTAGTTGTCACTGTTCCTTTATTAACCCAGGGTGTAGCTTGTTTCTGCTGGGGAGTAGCTTTTTGCTACACTTTTCCAACCAAAGGTGGAAATCATTCTTTCAGCTCCACTCCTAAATTGTTACCTTCTCACATCTGAAAGGAAGTCAGGCTTACAAATAGCTGTCCCGCTCATTTTTGGTTTATTTTAACTGTGGTGTTCCACAACAACGTATGTTTTATTGTATAAACCTTTGGAAAGCATTGACAAATGACCCATTTAGCTATTTAGCTAAACTTGGTTATTATTACTGTTTCGTAGTCCTGCATGAAAACAGATTTATTTACAAGAATTACAAGCTATGAGATCTAAGATTCATATAACTTCTCCTACTTTCTGTTTTGTTAGACCATCATGTGTGTAAAACCAGATAACCTGCTCCTTGTTCTTGACAGCACTGCTGTTGAGCCCCTGATCGATGTTTGTTTTTCTTTTTTATCCAATCTCAACCACTCACCTTTTCTGTGACCGGTTACCACAGTAATCAATTGCTGACATTTTGTATCAGCACTGAAGATGCAGCGAATTAGGGCATTTATAGTGGAGGAGAAAAGAGGAGCAGAATAAAGTAGGACGTGAAAAGAAGTATCGCACTGGAATGAATATAAGAAATACTGAGTCACTGAAGAGATTCAAGATATACACCAATAAATATACACCAATCAGTTATATAAAGTCAAAAGTGAATGCAGTGTTCAAAATAAATATTAAAGATACAGTGAGTTTATTATTTCTGAAGGGCTGACATGTCTCAGTGCTGGTAAAATTGTAGCACCATGAATAAACATGCATGATTGTGCGGTGTATGTCAAAACCCCGCTAATGAGTTGCTTTTTTATGGTTTATTCTTAGCGCATGTTGTCAGTTCTCATCTTTAGGGTGTATATAAAAAGGTTTTTATCTAATCCTTTGGCATGATCATTTTTCACAAAGGGTTATTTGGGGTGAAAGGGTGTAACTCCAACTACAATTCTTAATCATTACAAATACATTTTAGTATCTCATCCCAAGTATGTACAGTACAGTACTGTCTTTTCAGTGCTATCATTTTCTTTATATTTCTTCCTAGGAATATGGGAAGTAAGTGCACTGATTTACCACTAACCAAAATGCAGCCCCAAACCCTGGCAGGGCCTCCGCTGTGTTTCACAGATACCTGCAGACTCACTGTTGGAGCTCTCCCCAAAAATGTTTGATATATCAGGCACCTTGTTGCTGCAGAAATACCATTTTATGCCTGTGTAACTGCATTATCTTTCATTCAATTCATGAAGTGGTAACAAATTATGTCTTTTTGTGACAGACTGTAAGATCCCAAAGATACAGTTTACATTTGGTGCTCTGCTAAGTTTTCTGTTATGTGTAGACACAACACTGGTTCATTGCTTACTTTTCTATGCTTGAATGATTCACAGGTCAGTGTTAAGTGGCTTAAAAAAAAAGAAAAAAAGAAAATTCTCATCTACAAGAATTGGAATGAATATGAATGAAAATGCAGCCAATGTCCAAAGAAAAACTTTAAAAGAACATCATAAAGCCTAGAGAACTATTGTTAAAGATGACTTTAATCAATTATAAGAAATCCAGGCTCTTTGGAAGCAAAATATAAAGAAATGAGGGGTTGGCTCAAAAGTTTTTGCATAGTACTGTAGTTTTAGTGTAAATCTAATCAGCAGATGAAAGCAGAAGTCATAGAAAAGGCAGAGAAAGCAAAGTTAGTTAGAACACAAAAGCCCATCTGAGATGCCATATATTGTATCCTGGCTGATAAACCTGTATTTGATGCCATCACCACCCTTCAAAGACTCTTTGAGTTTTTTTAATGTAAAAACATGTAATGGTGAGATACTATATATAGTTCCTCAAGTCAAGTTCAGCTGCAATCTCCTGCTGTGTGGCAGCCAAAAAGTCAAACTGTGAAAAAGAGTGCTGGTTGTGTTTGTCATTCCAGTTGTTGTTTTGGTATAACAATACAGGTGCAGCAAAAATGACATGAAAACAGAATCACGGGTTGTAGTTTAATCATGTTTGTGCACTTGTGTTCATGTTTTTGTGCGTATGAGTGCAGCTGGTGAGCTGTGTGTGTGTGTGTGTGTGTGTGTGTGTGTGTGTGTGTGTGTGTGTGTGTGTGTGTGTGTGTGTGTGTGTGTGTGTGAGTGTGTGCGTGCATGTCTGTATGTATGTCTCCCCACATACGCTGTGTGTGTTGATGGGAGAGTGCAATCCAAACTACTATCCTTCAAACCCAACGCTTCACTCAGGGGGGGCTTGCAAGCTTGCGCGTTACATAACATGGGCTGCTGTGTCACGTCCTAACCCCTCACAATGAACAATTCCCCCTTCCTGAGTTTATGTTTTGCCCTGAGGAGGAAGCAGGAGAAACCAAACAGACCTGTGGGGAAGTTTACAGATTTTTTTTTATTTTTTTTTTTTTGGAGGGGGTGAATCTATGACAAAACACTGTGTTTTCTGAGGCCCTGGAATATTCTTCTTACGGCTGGACATATGGCTGAGTTGATATTTTCGTGGGAAAGGACGATTGTACTGCAGCTTAATGCAGGGATGAAAGAAGTAACCAAACCGAAAAGGAAATGAGAAAAAGGCAGCAATTGGCTTAATTGGTTTACAAGTGGCCTGATAACCAAAGGCGCATTTTCTTATTTCTCTGTGCTTTGTTAAAAATGGCACAAAAATTGTTTTCAAAAGTTTTTCCTGTTTAACTGTTCAAATGCACTCACTGTATATGACTATTGCCTGGCAAGGCCCCCCGGGCTATTTTAAAGGTTTTCCCATTTGATACCTGATGCACTTTAGCCTAATTTCTGCTACAGCTGGACTGACTTCATTCACATGCTCTGGGCTGGTATCTGGTCCAGAAATAGCACCCCACCCCAGTGTCGACACGGTCATCCTTAAATCAGGGTTTTGTGTCAGCTGGGCAAACTTGAGACACGAGGGAGGATGTGAGTGTACAGCTGATGGTATCAGAGGCAAAAGAGGCAAACAGGAAACTCTTTCCATGGGTAAAACTCAACCATTTTTAGCACGATGCTAAAGGCTGATTGTAATAAGGCTGGTTGAATCAAAAACAGGAGGAGACATGAAAGAAATGAGTGGGACTAATATTTAAAATAAATAAATAAAGGGAGTCAGGCACAGACAGGGGGAATAGAAATCCTATTCCGCATGAGGCCAGCAAATTCCAGGCAAGAAGAAAATTATTTTCCTACACGATCAAAGCCTGCGTGAGTACAAACAATGAGAAACAGTTGAATCCTTATCAAAACACGGCACATGTAGTACTTTGTGTAGAGCGCATGCACACAGCCCCTCTATTGGGAGCATCAACTGCACTGTGCATTTACCACACAGGAAAAAGACCACTCAACCAAACTTAAGTACAACACAGTTTAACAGGTTAAACAGAAGCAGGGACTAAATGGCCACATAGCTAAATAGAAGTCAACTTTTGCTGCATGATTCTGAGTCCTTGAAAACTGTTGCAGTGCACTGTATCACCAAGCGTTACCTACCCGGGGCAATACTGGTGGGATCTGGCACTGTAGCCGTTGTGTCAGATGTCACTTTCGGTGGCTGGTTAACACCTACGCTGTTCTGGCTGCTGTGGCTGTCTGTGGTATTCCCGTTCTCAGTTTGGGAGGCGGCTGTGTTCTATAAGGAAGATCAAAGAGGTCAGTGCAGCCAACAATAAAAGTTTGACACCATTTACTGTATCTGCTGAGATCAAAAGGTAATTCTTGACTCTGGGAACAACCTTTATATCAATGTTTCGCACGTTTTTTTACATCATTTGTTTGGTTACTTGGGAACAGCAGAAACAAGCAGCAAGCATCTTGCCATCTTTTAGGTTGATATGACATAGAAATGAATATCCATGTCTCATAAATGTAAACAATAAATTGGTTGTATCTTTAATGCAGCTATATCACATGATAATCGCGTGACAAATCTCAATTTTCCACATTTTCGTTGAACAAAGCAGCAGTCTTTGTCCAGCTGTCTGTCCATTTGCCCTTAGCATTAGAAACACTGTTTTATGGACTGAGATGAAATGTACTGCAGCCCCAGCACCCAGCTTTCATCCCCTCTGAAAGATATTTATGATGATTTACTCCAGGACATCCTCAGGAAATGTTGACAACTTGAAACAAAATCCTCCCATTGCCCTGAGCAATAAACAAACCAAGATATCTGAGTCCTTCATACTTCAAAGATACAGTAAGACGAAAACTTCTCTTGAGCATAATAATTATTTCATCCATGGACTTCAAGGGGGCATTGAGAAGTACACAAGGGAACCACCTAACTAAATTAAAGAGGACAAAACTAGAGATGCTAATTAATTAGATATAACAAAGAGAAACCTAGCTTAACTTGATTTTTAATTTCCCCATCGTGGGATTAATAAAGGGATTGTGTTTTACTGAGAGCTCTGGGATATCTGTGTCCAGATTGGAGTAAGTTACTACTGGGGGAAAAAAAATGCTGACTTGGCGTGCTGCCCTTCCATACACATAGGAACACTAATAAAGCCACTTATAACCAGCTGCAAGACTTGTACTATAGATATGCTGCCCTGTGTCTGTGGCATAAGCAAAATAAACACTTGAAGTACTTAATCTTTCCCACATACACTTTGTCAGGATGTAAGGTACTGTGTGCATGTTTTTGTGTGTGTTTGCTTTGGAGAACTGTGTCATGAAAAATAGATGATTTGGCAAGAAAAACTCACTCTGGCAATGTGAAATTCTTACAATACCCTCTTAATCGAAGTGTTTTAAAGAGCTACTGCCCCGTAAAGCTATCACAAATTTATGTGCAATGATTAAATGATTAGTTGTGCAGTTCAAGGAAATTGTTTGACAGGAGGTCTTATCAGGATTTAGATGGTTAAAAGATTTAAAGATTGCAGCCTTGGGTGCTAAAAATTGAGCAAACATGCAAGTGCCAAAACTGAAGTTCCTCCAAATGGCCACCTGAGGCTGCCTCCAAAAGTCATCAAATCCCCATAGACACCAAAGTTTAAATGCCTAACTTTAGACCAGAAACAAGCCTTTTTCAACCTATGACAAAAGACACTTGGGGTTTCTATCACTATAAAACTTCCCCTCCATGACAAGGGAACACTTAACAGTTTAAAATGTTTCTGCATTGTTAGAAATATGGCCTGCTTTCAGTGACTGGTAAGGACTAGCCTGGTAACTGTCTGTTAGACTTCATCTCAGTAAATCTGAGTGACTGAACTGTACCTCTAGAGCACATTTGTAATGTTCAAACATGTTCATTGTTTACATTGTAAACTGGTGTGGTTCATAAAAAGAAGACATAACATGGTCATTAGTAGGTTTTAGAGGGCGTAGCTGGTGACATTTGGGGCTTTTGTTTGGTGGCTTTGGGTTGTTTTGATTGATTATTTGCAGTTGTTTTTTTGTCATGGTGAGCTGAGCATAAAAGCAAAGCTGTCAAAGTACTGGTCAGCCTATGTCCCTGACCTTCCCTATGGTCACAACCTTTCGGTAGTGACTGAACAAATGAGATTGTGGATAAAAGTGGACTTCCTCCCAAGGGTGGTTGGCCTCCCCTTTAGAGACAGGGGAAGGAGTCATTCGAGAGTAGAGCCGCTATTTCTCCACATCGAAAGCAACCAGTTGAGATGATTCGGGCATCTCATTCTAATGCCTCCTGGGCGCCTTTTGGGTGAGGTATTTCAGGCAGACCCAGAACATGCTGGAGAGATTATATCTCTTAGCTGGCCTGGGAATGCTTTGGTGTGCCCCTGGATAAAACTGGAGGAGGTGGCTGGGAAAGAGAGATCTGGTTTTCTCTGCTTAGGCTGCTGTCCCCGCGACCCAGCCCTGGATAAGAGGAAGAAAATGGATGGATGGATGTTATTTTTTTGTGCTTTTTTGTTCTTTTGGTTGGGTTGATTGGTTTGGTTGGTTGGTTGGTTGGTTGGTTGGTTGGATTGATTGTTTGCTTTGCTGGGTTGACTTGGTTGGGTTAATTGGTTTGGTTGTTTGGTTTGTTTGCTTGGTTTGGTTGCTTGTTACCTTTAGAAAGAGCCAGGGTAACTGGCTAGCCAATCTTACTGACAAAGCAGGCTACTGCTGCCTGCAGGTTTAACTCTAGTTAGTACATAAACATGAAGGAGGACTAGGTCTTGTCACCTATTGTTGAAAAAGCAGACCCCTCCCCACACCCCCCCATATCTAAATATTTTTTTACAATAATAATTTATACAAAAACTATTTAATGGGATGCAGCTTCTTTGCAGTGCATGTGTGGTTTTGTATGACTTCATCTGCACCACAGTTCTTCTTACATTGAGCTGCTTGTTGTTCTGGTTCTGGATGCTCTCAAAAGTGTATTTTTCTGATCGTCTCTGGCGCATTTTGAAGAGACGAGAGCCCCGGTTGGAGGCAAGAGACAGCTCCTCCAGCATGATGTCCTTAGGCACACACATTTTCTTCCCAAGATCCATTTCTACATCTGAACAGAAAGAGACAAAACAAGGGACTAAAGAACTTGTGTTTATTCAGTACTGGAATCAGACTTCTGACAAGACAAATTCATTTTCATGATTCCTGTACTCCCACCTATGCTGAATGAAACAGAAAAAAAAGCATACTGCAAAAAACCTCCCCTGTACATGGATTGCTGATTTAGCACTCCTGCCAGTATGATGAACGAGGAATTATCTTCCCTCGTAATCATCTCGTGCCCAGTGCTTGTTTTGTGGTTTGCTCCGCATGCTAGCTGCATGCTGATCATGGAGATGTCATCGGCCTATATCCAAGTGTGAGATGCATAATTTGCCAGAATATCTTTCAGCTGTCAGTAGCCTTCAGACCCTCCCTATCCCCAAGGCACACAGTTGTCCACACCCTGAAATAGCATGCTCAAAGGACAACGACAAAGAGATTAGTTACTTTGAGCCACAAAAGTAGTCATTTGCTTATTTATAGTCAGGATCACGGAGTAAAGGGTTGGCAACTGTTTGACAAGAAAATTACTTCTATAAGGTAAATGATGTAGTACATGATGATGCAGTTTCACAGTACAGTTAACAGGTCTGGGATTTAAATGTATCCTGTAACTTAGAGTGTTAATTCCATGTCTTTGTTGACATATGTAATAAAAAAGTGAGAAGGTAGTAACAGAATGCAAATGCTAAGGAAAGGATGCAACAAGAGAAAGTGAGAGATCGGAGGGATCAGGAAAACATGCAAGTGAAGAGGAAATGATACAGCTACCTTCTTGGGCTTGAAACTCCCTGCAGATTGCTGCTGCCTGCATTTTTCTCTCTCTGGTTGTCATGGTGGAGAACTGTGACATGGCTGCTTCTGGGGAGTTAGGAGTGAGACAAAAAGTCACAGGAGACAGTGCACATCAATATAACCTGATGTTCAAATGTATAACCAAAGACAAAAGCATGGCAACATGGCTGCATGTTGGTCACTGACTGGCTGGCATCAAACATCCACAACACGCACAAAAACCCATAGAATTTATTTAGGGCAGTGAAAAGAGCAAAGTTAGCACATCCCTTTAAATAACCTTGGGCTGTTAAACCCTAAGCACATGCTCCTCAGACATGGCAACCAGCTGTGTCAGGGGGTCTGGGAATCAATATGTTTGAAATTACCCAAGTGGGCTGAAAGCAAAGGAGTAGAGAACATGGTGTTGTCACATCAAACATGCAAGACAGCAGATTAAAGAGCAGAGCGGAAAGTTTACACCAAGGTCTCAGTGAACACAAATTTGTATTCCGACCCAAAGCGCTTTTCACAAAGTTTCTTGATGGAACTAAGAATCATTTTATGGCAAGTCTTCACCAGTCAAATTACAATCACTGGGATATCAATTATTTTGTCATGGAAGGCAAGTTTTACCTGTGTGTGTGTGTGCATGCTATTTGAATGCTATTTAAAGCATTCAATATTAGGTATAATTACTTAAGTTAAAGCAGGTAGATTAATAAGATCATCAGTGTTCATCAAAAATAACTTAAGGGAAATTAACTTTAAAGGCAAGCTATCACACTAACAGCAATATGCAGAGGGAATGAGTATGGGTGGTGGAGGGAGTCACGCTTGATGAAAAGTGCAAGCGCTGTGTTAGATATGGACAGCACACCTGTGGAGAAGTCCAAGCGATGGCTTACCTGTCCTGAAGGACCCTCAGGGGGGTTGTCTTAAGTTGTGCCTGTCTCCTCGGGGAAGGAAAGGTGAGATCAGACAGGGTAGCGTAACCTGTGTGGGCGCTCACGCTCCCCGATACTGAGGCTTGTGTTGGGGAGGGCAGCAAGAGGGGGCTGCAGCCTGACCCAGCCGACTGAGTGACTGAATGAGTGGGTGGGTGTCAGTTTGTCTGTTGTCATTGGTATTTAGTTCACAAGCAGAGGGGCGACTAAATTTAGACCACTGCCACTACTACTTTACTTGCCCACCACCATCTCTCTTGGCCAGTGTCATTACAGTAGCTCAGGAGGAATCTGCATTGATTTGAGAACCGGAAACCTTCTGGAATTATTAAGGATTATATGGAAAGGTGAACCAATGTGGTAAAATAATGTCTTAACAAAACAAACAAATAAATAAATATACACACTGTGTTTAGGCATGCCACTTTTGCACAGTTTCCTCGTATTTTAAGGATGGACTGCACATTATGCTGAGATATGCTAAGTTTTCAGCTAATTAGGAATCACCTAAAGTGCAAAAACACTGTTTTATGCGTGTCAAACTGTGTTATCATTATTCATAGACTCAGCTAAAGAAATGGGAGCAAATTATTTGCTTTTGCAATAAACCTGCTAGCAACAAAGTATCTAAAGATACATTTTAAAATGGATTCTTTGCTAAGTTGTCTGTTACGTGTAAACACAAAACTGGTTCATCCCCTATGCTTGAATGACTCATAGGTCAGTGTTCAGTGACTCATCAAACAGAAAAAGCATTCCTCTGAAAAGGACTGGACTAAAAATGATTGAAGAAGCAGACAGTGTCCAAAGAAGCATTTTGAAGACCTCTAGAAAGACTAGAAAATTGTTGCTCAAGACCACTTTAAAAAAAATACAAGAAAGTCTGGCTGGAGCGAAATACACTGCTCAAAAAAAAATTAAAGGAACACTTTGAACACACATTAGATCCAAACAGGAAAAAAATCATGCTGGATATCTACACTGATATGGACTGGGTAATGTGTTAGGAATGTAAGGATGCCACATCGTTTGATTGGAACTAATATCAGTCTATAGAGGGCTGAATTAAAAGAAACCCCAAAAATCAAAGGGAAAAAAATTAGGCAGCAGGCTCATCCATTTTGCCAAAATTTTATTGCAGCAACTCAAAATGGTACTAAGTAGTGCTTCAGTGCATGCCTGACAACGTTGGGGCATGCTCCTACCCAGCCAGCACACATAGGTGGGCCCCATATGGGATAACTAAGGGCAAACATTATGGGCCCCATACGGTTTTGTCCACAGTTTCCATGGTGGCCCTAGAGGGGTTTCCCAGATAGATATTAACAGGCCCTGAATATGTGCTCATTCGGACCCAGATGGTCGACTTACATGAGGCCCATGCATAGCCCATGCATGGACCATCTGGGTCCAAATGAGAACATATCCAGCGGCCTGCTGGAGGTCATTTTGTAGGGCTCTGGCACTGCCCAAACAAAAGATACTGTTCCTGCTGATGGGGTAAGGACCTTCTACAGCTCTGTCCAGCTCACCTAAAGTAACTGCTGGTCTCCTGGCATATCCTCCATGCTCTTGAGACTTTTGCACAGTACTGCAATCTGTACTTAAGATTACCTTAAGTTCTTGATTTCTGCCAACTTTGGGGACTTTATAGTGTGCACATATTTGTATTAATAGGTCAATTGTTCAGATGAATGTAAATGAAAACCATTAAGAAGATAAAGTGAGAATATATCTATCAAGTGAGAAGTATTGAAGGGGTTGAAATTAACTATACAAAGAGCAATTATGTGTTGCCAACTTGCAAATTTGCTCATAGACATGCATTGAAAAATGACTTAAAAAAACTCTCTTAGCAAACCACTGACAAAGCTTTAACATCAAAATAAAGCTGTTTCAGCTGAAAAGGTCCTCATCAGCACTCAGCAAGAAATTGCCGCGCACAGCTAACATTAAATATATTCAGTGACATCCACCATGGGAACATGACCCCCTCAAGGCCTGCAGACCAATCACATGCTATTTGTTTTAAGTCCCATCATGTGGTACAGGAAGGACCAAAGTCTAATGGAATTCATTTACTTTATAATGCCATCACAATGTTTTAAACAATTTTGTTGTATTTTAATTTTGTTGTATTTTTCCTCAGTTGGTAAAGAAGGCAGGCTGAGTTTGCAGTACAGAGCAGGACTTCAGGGTTGGATGTTCAAGGCATCATATTCGATGGCATACTGCACTGCATGCTAAAATCGAAAACTATGCCTGGGTCAAAGAATAAAAATGTTTTAAAGTTATGTGTGCTACGCACACATCAGCCTTCACCACTTAAAAAGCATTTGCACTGCAAAGTGTTTCCCAGATTTAAATTGTTGGGGAAATACTTTCCATTTATCAGCTCCATCTGCGCCCTTATCTCTCGTTCTCTAATGGTTCAGCTACACTAGGTACCCACTGTTATTCTGCAACATCTGGTCACCATGGGAACCGGTCTCCCTCTCAACTCGCCTTGCTGTATATGGAGTGACCATTTAAGACAACGCATCATACAGAAAGCTTCATGGGATGGCAGAGCGAGCAGCAAATGGCCCAGAGCAAAACATTACAAGCTGAGAGTAGAGAGCAAAGAGCACAAATGGCCAGTGTCTTAGATTGTGCTGTTTCACTGCATTTATTTTATAGAATGCTTAACATGAGTCTATATCTTTTTTTGGAACAGAAATTGATTGCTGGCATTGTATTATGACCATAATATGCGTTGCTTGAATGGAAGTGATACAGTAAAATAATCAGAGATACACTATAGCACGTCAGCACGAAACACAATGCTGTGTAATAAATCTTATTTGTGTTTTTATGAGATCGCTCGGTGAGAATCACATTATGTGCACTCTGTGGAAACTCCAACCTGGCTTTAGCATTTGGAGATGATTACAAGTCGATAGCACAAGCCCAAACCAGAAATAAGCCGCAAGTCGTAAGCAACTGCCCTGGCTCCAGTAAACCTTTCATAAAATAAACAAAAACATTTTTGCAGTCTTGGTTAGGATTCCTCTGCATGAAGCAGTTGATGAAATTCACTGATTCTCTCCTATACGGTGGGCAGTAATTACCTTGTTATAACAGGTACCTGAAGCAAAGTGTTAGACGGTTGAAGTGTCTAGTGGTCACATGCTAATGCATTTATTAAAATGCACCTGGTGAACAGTTAAATGAATGTCGTAATACCATGCCCACCCACAGCACGCCAAGTTACAGCGCAAACCTTTTCCCCGAGGTTCCCGACGTAATTGCATTCTAGCACTTGAATCATTTTCCTATTAGAGAACACCACAAATCCTGTTCCCGCATATCATGGATTTGCAAAATAAGCAACAAAAAGTGCACAACCACGGCAGGAACCAGCATGGCAAATGCGTGCATCCACGGTAAAATATCAAACTCTGATTACCAGGAATCCACAAGCTCAAGAACAACTCAAGAAACAATCTTTACTTGAAACCTGCATCCATCACTCTTTTCTCTTTTCTCTCGTTGCATGCTCGAAAAGATTAACTGAACAGTTGCGGGTAACTCTACATATGCTGTTAATATACAACCAAATGCTTTTCCACTTATTTTGTACTGAACATGTCTATTCACTGACTCTACCCACTCTAAACAACATACTAATCTCCTTATCTAATGAACTACTCTCCCACTTCAGTGTGTTTACCATCCATTTTTTCCCAGTCTTTTCTTATTTAATAATGGCATGCAAATTAAATCTAACCTAAAATGATAAAACATCAAAACAGTAGAATGTTATTTTTTAAATTGAGTTTTACATCAAAACTAGACCTCTAGAAATTAGCATTCTTTCCTTTCTTACATACTGTTGTTTTGTTATTTCTTTTTTTTAAAATGGTCAGACTACATGTGAATGCTTTATGAAACCCTCAAGAAATGAGATTTGACTCATTAAAGACCACACAGGCTGAACTATAGTCTACCGCCGCCAGCTCCAAGTGTTGCTGGTGTACACAGACTTGTAAGTTTGCTTCGCCAAAGGGCTCTTAGACTCAAATGAAGACACTAAGGGCCTCAGGTTTGCCTCTGTCACAGATTTCTGAGGCTGCCACTGTCTGGGCAGGGACCTGTAACCAGCATGACAAACTGGGGTGTAGGTAGGGCTTCTTGCTGGCAACACAAATGATGAAGGCGAAGCTCGACTCAGATTCCGGCTTTGGCTCGGGCTCCAAGTCTGGCTGCCTGTTTTCTGTGGTGTTTGGTAAGAAACCCTGGCTTTCCACTCTGTTGGCGGCTCAGGCAAAATTTTGCGCTGGGCTGCCAAGCGAACATTCGAGGCAAGGGTTTGCTGGAGGTTCTGGAAAGCGAAAGCTTCATCTACCAGGCCCAGGGGATGCCGGGAGGCAGCCTCCCATGGTGTCAGGGGCTTGTGGCCTTTTTCCAGCCAGGATGTCAGCCTTGCTGGGGGAGTTGTGGAGCCTTGAGCTGGGGGCTTTGGGGAGGAAGAAGTTGAAGTTGACTTGTGGCCCGTGGATGGTACTCTGGCTGGTGGAGAAAGAGAGTAGCTCCTGCCAGTTGCCTGTAAAGAAGGATCCAGACATGTTTATTTTAGTAAGGATTCATTTGTGTTTGGCTCTTTGGCCAAATCAAAATAGCTTGGATGAGAGTGAAAAACAGAGTAGCTCTCTGCCAGGATTATTTCTTTTAAATGCTGTAATATATGTATAATTTATCTGTGTATAGAAGCTACTTCCAGCTGCTCTCTTATCCACAAGGGACATAAATGTGCAAAAGAGTTCTAGGATGTGTCATACTGTAGCCAGTTAAACAAATTACGAAAGCTTCTTCAGCCCAGTGCTTTAGCATTCCCCCCTTATTTATCAGAGCAGCTGGCATATGAAAGTGCACGACCTTCTGAAAGTACAGGCCACATTCAGCTCATTTCCACCAAACATGGTTTGCTAAACAACAGTTTGAAAGAATAATGAGATGGAGATGCTAAATGCCTTATACAAATAATATCCCTGGGAGACCTGCGCTGCCAAGGGTTATGTGGGGTGAAAAATCAGCCACTGTACTGTTCATAATCTCTTCCAATATCTTCTGTTATGTATGGTAGGTATGAAGAAAAGGCAGTGCTGCCATCATCTGGTGAGTGTTGTGTACCGTCAACTGGTAAAATATGGCCGAAATGAATGAACAGAAAAGAAGTGGATGCATAGATAAATGCTAAATCAGTCAAGGGGAATAAATTCTCTGCTGACTCAGGTACGCGGTATGCTTAAAATGCCTGCAGCAGTGAAGTCTTGGACACAAGAATATACGAGCAGATTAGTAGACAATCATAGGTCATATTTTCAGTCTGCCAAAGGAGACTGATAAGATGACTGTCCATTTGCGTATGGTTTATATATCTGTCTATCTGCCATTCATTTCTGCTAGATTTAACATACTCAGAAAAGGGGCGGAGCCTAACAGCTGGCGTCCATAATGGTGTACACACTGAGACTTACAAGATAGATGGTCAAAATTGTTTTCTTATTAAAATAGAGACAATAATAAGTAAAAGTATCAAAGTTTGGTGTAACAGCACTATAGAACATTAATGTGTGGGCTCTCAACCAAGAGTAAAGATTTACTGTCTCTCTTTTATTGTCTTTTAATTGCATGGGAACATAAATTAGATAAAGATGCATGTGTAGCCAGCACATGAGGCTGTGGGGGGGGGGGGGGGGGGTTGTCCCTCCT
>VUQJ01020930.1:14976-25292 GCA_015108635.1 Andinoacara biseriatus | reverse complement strand
GGGGGGGGGGGGGGGGGGGGGGGGGGGGGGGGGGGGGGCAGTTCCCTCCATAAATAGTTGGTAAAATCTGCTAACTAAGGCTATCAATTGATACTGATACTTTCATACTTTAACATATTACTGCTCTTTCTCAAGATGCATGACGCAACATGGATATACATTTCAGCCAGGCCCACTCACTCGACCATAATTATCCAATGAAGTCAGGGTGAAATCACAAGTCTAATAATACTCTCCGTAAATGCACCATCAGGTAGTCATTCTGCAGGAATGCACATCTCAAGCTTCTAAACCCCAATTCCAAAAAGAAGGCGCTTATTTGGATAATGAGGTGTATCTGGCTGATAACTCCTGAAAACAGAGCCACTGGGTGCAATGGTACGGACTAATTTGCAACTGATTTTTCTTTTTGTTGTCAGGGTAAAAATACAAAATAATAATAATAAATGAATAAAACTGACAGCACTTATAGTGTGGGTGGAGAAGTGGTGAAATTGAAGCAAGATAAGAGGAAATAGACTAGAAGTAGAGGAAACCCTAAAAGCATGCTCAGAGGACGAAAGAAAGGAAACCAAAGAAAGATAAAAGACAGTTTAATGGCACCGCAGTAAATCATACAGAAAGTGCGCTATGAAGAGAAACACACAGAGACAAAGAAAAGAACACGGAGAACCAAAAAAAGCAGCCCTGTACCAAAAATAAATTCATGTGCATTACCAGGCTGCTTATCCTTCCAATAATTCTTTTTTGTATATTATTTATTATCTGTTCATATATCAAAACGAGAAGCAGATGCGTAATGGGTAAATCTAAGAGAGAGTGAGTGAGTGACATTATATAACCTTCTCTTATCAGGAAAAATACTATGACAGTCTGTAAGATAGTAGTTTTCACTGGCTTAAGTTGAAATTTAAGCCTACTCTCTGGACCTCAGAACCTCCTCTCATGAGGGAGTTTAAATATAGTATCTAACATGATGCAACAGCTGGTAGAACGCTTTAAATAAAACCAACACTTAAGAAGGTCTTACAGAAAAGGAACTGGTAGATGTACTGAAAAAAATAAAGAAGAATAAAACACTTTATGTTTAAGCAAGTTTATCTGCTGCATTACTTGGCCTAGAATGGCCCTAAACTCGACAGTTACATAATCTCTGTACTCAACATCTGACATGACAAATTAAGCCTTCTGCTTGGTATCATTACACGCTACAGACCCCATCCTTCTCACTTACCCATATATTATCTTATTTTTATTAGTGAATTAGAAACTTTTTTTAATTCTTTTTTTTTCATTTATCATTTGTAATATTAGGAACATTTATCATTGTCTTCTTTAAAAAAAAATCAACTTCTTGTCTTTACTTTCAGATCCACTGAATCTTTTTCTCTCACCTTTTTCTTTCACTTCACACTGAGCATTATGCTCCCCTACATTCTTATACACTACCACTCAATTCTTTTACATAAAATGTGATTAATTTATATCAATTATTTTTGCATAATTTTCTATAAAATTGTATACAAGTATTGTGACAACTTTGTGTCTGGTATTCTTAATTTGATAGATATTCCTTTTTCATTAGCTCTCAGAAATTGGAGACTACTAGGTTCTGCCCTGTGACAATAAAAAGTAGTGGTGGTAGTGAAAATAGTCCATTTGGCAGAGCACAAACCCTTTGATTCAAGCAGACTTCAAATAAGTCATGATTCTACAAGAATCACTCTTTATCAACTGCTGTAGGCTTCCACACCTGAGCTGAGCTCTTATTAGCGGTAAACCTAGGCTTAGGAGCCACTCCAGTGTTAACACCAGATGCAGATTCAGGCCTAGCAGCCACAGGAAAACTGGGAGCAATATAGCTACTGGGAAGCTGTGGTTGGTAGGGTACTGAGGGAGTTGCCAGATAGGGAGGGCTACTGGTTGGCTGGTAACCAGCTTGCACTGAGTGCTGGTAGGGAGAATTTGGAGACTGAGGGGCTTGGGGATGATAAGCAGGTGGAGCAGGTTGTTGATACTGTTGGTTATACACTTGCTGGTATTGACAACCAGGAGGTTGCTGGTAAGGATTAGAGGGAGGATAAACATTTGATTGAATCTGCTGATACTGGCTATCATGCATCACAGGTTGCATTGGCATCCCATAGGGTTGTTGGGGGTATGGGGCACCAAATGATCCGGCTGGCTGGACCGGGGGCATTTGCTCATATCTGATTGGGTGGTTATCATCAGGTGGATTAGGAGGTGAACAACTGGTCTTAGATACAGAAGGCTTGGCAGCCTCTGCTGCTGGGCCATAGATAAAGAGTGAGGAATTTAGTTGATAGGGTTGATGTTTCATGACATCTATTACATTGAGAGGTTTAGGGGCAGGCGACTGTTTGTCTTTCTCTTTTTTCTTAGCTTTGGTTGAAGGGCTAGTTGAAGGGGGCTGCTTTGCTGCTGCTGGGGGATAAAAAGGTGACTGAATAGGATTATATGCACGAGGAGGTGGAGCACGTACGTTGGGAGTATATTTCCACTCGTTCGGTAAGGAAGCTGCTGGTGATGTTGACCTGCTTGCCTTGTTTGCTTCCACAGTCTCAGAGTCCACGATGTACTTCTCCATACGAGATTGCCTCTTTGCAAACATATCAGCTCCTTTACCTCTAACAGCTGGCATCTCAAATGCTGAACCCTGGGATGATGGGTTTAGGACAGTGGCCATTGGGTTGATGGGTGATGAAGTTCTTTGACCAGTAGTAAAAAAGTGCATTCGCTGTGGCGGGGCAGGAGGGGATCGGCTTTGTGGGGCATTCTGTGGTGGATGCCAAGGCTTTGGAGAGGGACGAGTGTTCACTGTCAATGTGGAAATATTCACTGGTTTTTGCTCTGTCTGTGGTGTCCAGGCATTCACAAGTGTCTGAGGCTGTGTCTGAGCTGGTTGCCAGGCATTCATTGGTGGCTCTGGTGGACTCTTCGATGTGGGCTGTTGCCACTTTGGCTGTGGTGTTGGCTGGGCTGGAACAGGTTGAGACCATGGAGGCTGGTGTTGGGCCTGATCTTGCTCTTGAGGCCAAGAACTTATGTGGTGTTGACCATGCTCTTGGGGCTGTTGAGCCCAAGTAGGCTGAGACTGAGCTGGGGCAGGTACTGGCGCCCATGGATTTAAATTAGCTTGAGGCTGTGCTTGAGGTTGTGGTTGAGCTACTTTCATCCAGGGTGGCTGAGCCTGGGGTTGAGTTTGTGATGGAGCCCATGCATCCACTGAAGGTAGCTGTTGGTGCTGAGACTGAGCTGATACCCAAGGTGGTTGAGATTGACCTTGTGCTTGAGCCTGTGGCCACGATTGTGGAGGAACTTGGTGCTGTGGTTGCTGAACCCATGATGGTTGTGGCTGGGATTCTGGTTGTACCCCTTGAACCCAAGGAGGTTGTGCTTTTTTATGGGGTTGTTGCATCCATGGTGGTTGATGTTGAGAGTCAGTTTGTGATGGCTGTGTCCATTGGTTCTGGTGTTGTGGCTGCATTTGTTCTTGGGCTTGACCCCAGTTTGGCTGTATTTGCTGTAGATGTGGCTGCTCAGCGGAGTGTGCCCAAGGTGGCTGAACCTGTGGCTGAGACTGTGGTTGCTCTCTTGACTGGGCCCAGGATGGCTGAACATGTACCTGGGCTTGTGCTTGCTCTGGAGGCTGAGTCCAGGATTGCTGAGTTTGGGGGTTCCAAGTATTTGTAGGAGGTTGTTGTACTTGGTTCTGAGTAGGCTGACGTGTTACCCAAGGTGGCTGAGGTGGAGACTGGCTCAGGGGTGGTTCTGGGGCCTGCACTTGAGCTGAATGCCAAGCACTTGAAGACAACTGTTGTTGCACTTGCGTTTGTGCTGCACCCCAGGTAGTTGCAGGAGATGACTCAGTCTGCAGCGTAGTATTCATATGTCCATTTGCCTCCTGAGCTGGAACTTGCATAGGCTGTTGTTGAGATTCAGGTTCCGGGAGAGGCCACGTGTGCTGCTCCTCTTGGCTAGTGCTGGCAAGATTTTCCTGGGGTGCTGGAGGGGGAGAAGACTCAGGGGCAGGTGCAGAGATTGGCTCTAGTTCTGGAGCAGGGGTAGTCTCTGCGGTGGGGGCTACAGCAGGTGTAGATAGACTATTTTCAGCACATTGAGGCATGTCCTGGTTGGTCACTTCTATCTGTGAGGACCAAGGAGGTGAGCTGGGGTTGATCACAGGCTTTGGGGCAACTGGTGGAGGAATTTTGTGTTTAACTCGCTGAGCCTGGAGGAAATTACAAGCCTCAGCCCCAAGGCTAAGATAGTCCTCCTCGGGTCCTGACTCAAAACCCAACTTCTTATCACCTTTGTTGAGGAGGTTCAGCAATGCTGGGTTTGGGGATACTTTTGGGGCTTCCTTAAATGTGAACATTGGCTTTCCAGCATTCTTTTTCTTTGAATCCAACAAAAGGCCTGTTCTAATTGCAGGAGTAGAAATGCGCTCGTCACGGGAAGCAATCTGCTCTCCTTGACCCACAGAATCTTGATTGGTCCCACTCATCGCATGAGAATAATGGATGGCAGCCATGCTGTCTACTGAGAAAGGCTTTGCAGTACGATTGCTGAAAGAGCTCTGTATTTCATTTGTTTGATATTGGACTGTGCCATTGGTATTTGCTGAATAGTGCTGCAAGTTCTGTTGTGCCTGATGATATTCTTGCTGTTGTTGATACATTTGCTGTTGCTGATAATGACTTTGTTCGTACTGCTGTTGTTGATATTGCTGCTGATATTGTTGCTGCTGTTGGTAGTTCTGCTGTTGCTCATAGTACTGTTGTTCTTGAAACTGCTGGTACTGTTGTTGAGTTTGTTGGTGCATGTTTACATCCATGTACGTATGGCCCTCTGTTGTGGACTGCATGTAGGAATGCTCCGCTATTTTCTTTCCAGCCTCCTGCACTGCTTCCACGGGCATCCCTTGGCGCCTAAGCTCCTCATGTTCAGCAGAAATCTCATCCATCCTCTGACGGCGCTGGGCAAACATCAGCGCACCCTTGCCTTTGGTTTCAGGCAAACATTCCATCTCTGCTTGGTTCTTCAAACTCCTTTCAATTTCAAGGAGACCTTTGTCCAAAGTAAAAGTTAACACACCTTTGCTACTGTGGGTATTAGTGAGAAAAGGCTTGTCTATTTCAGACTCGCTTGGGGTAACGAGAGTATATTCAGGAGGAGAGGTTTCTTGTCTGTTGTCCCAGTTTTCGTCGTCCTCCTCGTCGCTGTACTCTGGTTCGTCTTCGCCTGTGCCGTAGCTCACAAGTGTGAATTTCTTAGCTCTCTGACGATGCTTCTTGAACATCAACAACCCCTTGTTGTTGGGGTTGGTTGGAGCAGCCGTAAGGAGGAGGGCAATACGTTTACATTTGGACTTGGCCTCCTTTAGATGTTTCTCAGATAGGCTCTCGTTGCGCCTGAGCCCTGTATAGAGAAGGAAAAGACAGAGAGTTGTGCTTAATGTTTATTCATCTAATTTAATGGTATTAATAACTTACAGAATTACACACATCAAAAATTTTAATCAGATTTAATCAGTAATTAATCAGCATAAAATAAAAACAAAAAGTTATCTGCACTGCACATGTGACTGTAGTTAATGCTTAAATTACTTAAAATTAATGCAAATAGCTGTTTTTGTCACATATCTATCTCGAATATGAGCTGAAAATCCTGAATTTCATTGTATCAAATTCGGTTTAATTTTGCATTCATCAAAGGTTCCTGTAGAAGTTACTTGGCAACAGATGATACAATTCAGCTTCAAAATGAAGGCAAGCCCCAAAGCAGTTTCAGCGTGTAATATTACTTTGATATAAATGTCATCCAGCATTTACAAAAGGAGCAGATACAGAAAGAACAACAAACTATTAATACTACATGCTCTGGTTTCTCTGTGTTTTAACTGATCCAAACACTCAACAAATAGACTGTAAACCAAGCTATTAACAGATTCATTCACATAAGACATGATACATTACATAGATTATTAGTCCACATGTTACATTTATCCAACTTTAACTATCATATGTACTTAAACCGTTGTGATTTTATCATTCAAATGTGCTCGTTCAGTTGAACATAATACACTGGCCCATAAAGCAATTGTGAAATGCTCTGACCCATGTCTAATATTCCCATTTGTACACTCTATCAGTTATTCAACCCTGTAAAGTAGCCAGGAATAGGAAGCAAGAAAGATTATTTTAGCATGCATGCAATAAATTCACCAGGACAGCAACGTCTTCACCAATCCTTCTGTGTATGTTGGCAGGCCGTCTGCTTGAAGAAAAAAAAAAAATCTTTCTTTCTCAAATCACATTCGGTCCAATCCGATAGCAACAGAGAAGGCACACCAAAAGCACTCGTACAATAATGCAAGCAGGCTTACTTTTTTCTATTCTTGCAAGACTAACCTGAAGGTGGAGGAGACAGTGGGAGTGAGCAGCAGACTCACTTTTTTAGCTTAGTTAAAGCACCCAGTTTGAAAGGATCAGGTAACGGTCTAGGGGAGCACATGCTGGTGTCTGTCAAAGGGCCACTTCTGCAGGCATCATCAGCGTGCTGGTGTTATATTTATGTCTTCTACACAGCTCACAGGAACGCCCCGGTATCCATATTCACCATTACCGCTCTTTAAATGGATGGTTAAAATGTTTTATAAGGTGCAGCAGCTTTTCACATAGGGTCCATTCTTTTTGTGTCTTTTCCTTTTGATTCTTTATATGATAAGAGTTTGTTGGCAGCCCCATCTACCCTCCCTACTATAACTTTGGTTCTGCGATAAGTCAGGTTAGATCCGGATGTATCTCCTTCCATTCAAAGGAATGAGCACCCCCACCCCCACCCCCACTGATTGCGGTGAGACTATTTTGAGGCATACACACACTGGACATCAGGCTTTGGAATGCACACATGTTGACAAATGTAATTTAATGGTGAAGATTGACCCTTAAAGAACAGCCCCTTATTCCCTACACTCACACACACTGAAAGAATGCACGAGAGGATAATAATGGTACAGGTGGAACTGGGTCAAAGATACTTACTGGCATGCCTTGCCCGATGCTTGTTGGGTTTGTCTTGATCCCCCTCAGAATCAGATTCCTGCTCTTCTGCAGGCGCTGCCTCTTCTGAGGGAATTTCAAATGAGACAGTAAAAGAACCAGGGACAACCTTGCAGTGCCCTCCTCCTTCTCCTTCTTCTTCTTCTTCACTTTGCGAACCAACTGTTTCCCTGACCCGAGTGCCACCCCCACTCTGGAGGCCCCTCCCTGCTCCTGATGCTGCTGGCTGCTGCAAAATGACCTCCACCTGCCCCAGCATCAAAGGGGAGCTGAGAACCACTCCATGATGGCCGAGCGGCTCTCTGACAGAGTGTGATGTGGCGGTGGCATTGGTGACAGTCTCCACGATAGTCTCTTTGTTTGAGAGGTCCCCCTCAAACCCACGAGCACTTCCAAGGGAGGCACAACCCACATCATCCAAGGTTTGCTCGGACAGAGATACCTGGAGCTCCACAATGTTCCCGGGTGAGAAGCACCGCTGTACTTTATCATCATTTTCCTTAGATGAAGGAACATGTAGCTGCGTGCAAAGCAGCTGGCCTCCCTTGGAAAACTCAGTGTTGCCATTAAACTCCCTACTGTAGGCCTCATCCTGGGATGTAGGATTTGAGATTTGGGATCTGTGCTTTGGTGAGAAGATGTGGAGGGTGGTGCTCTCTAAAGTCTCACCAGCAGAGGCCCTCTCACCACAGTGCATTTCATCTGATTCATAGTCTTCAGCAAGGATGGAGTTGTATCTTTTAGAGAAGAGAAGAAGGGGAGATAAGCAATGAGTGAGCAAATGTGTTTTTTTTTTTCATCATTAGATGAAGTGAACTCAAGGGTAGACATTAAGGCAATTACTAGTGTCTTAACAAATAAAGAAGGTATTATTTACATTTTTTAGGTACCATTTTTAAAGTAGGTACTACATAGTAAGCAGGTATTGTGACTGAGGAATTATACCACTGGATTGAAGCCCTTCTTGTGCTTCAAAAGTTCTCAAAGCAATTGAGAAGATTTAATCTCAAGTCAGCAAGTTAATCAAAAAGGTCAGGGTACTGAAGTGGAAAATGATCACATTCAGACAGCGCTCTGCCTAATTTCTACTTTCAAGGTCAGGTTGGAATAGTATAAACTAATGCCATTATGCATGACAGCAAACTGTGTCAATTAGCCCTTGAAGGCCAGCTTTTTTCTCCATATTTAATCAATTTTGTCAAAAGTTGTGGTGATCTACTCAGAATAAAGTTTAATCTCCCTTCAAAACAGTTACATACAGTTTGAGGCCCATTAAAGAGAAAGCAGGATTATCTGAGGACATGCCACCCTGGTAAACAGGCTGGCACTGCAGGTTGAGTAATGGCTGAGCAGCTGCATGCCAATCAGACACACAAATCTGCAACACCTTGGCAAAGCCACTTGTAAGGTCAGCATGGCCGAGGCACAGTACTGGACTACAACATACACAGACGTGGATGCATAATCTCACAGAATCAGTCAGTGGTTCACTGAGCTAGACAAAAGGGCACATGTCATGAAGCTATATGCTATCTAATAAAAGGCAACAATCACTTTTCACCACTACTGTGAACACCAAAGACCTGCAGCCTGCATGGCTCAGTTGGCCCGATACACACAATTTGTAGAATAACTGATGAACCAACATTGTTTTGTATTTTATTATATTTCGTGATGTATTACTCTATTACATTATATTACATTATTATTACATGCCATGCTACGTATCTGGGTGTGTGTGTTCCTGGCTTTGCACAAGTCTCATATGAGCTCAGCTAACGGCTGGCATCCGGCGCTACCTTTTGACAAGCAGCTGCAGACAGTCGATCGATTCGTCGATTAGTGCAAGCGCTCGTAGAAGGGTGAGGTCAGCACATGGCTCCCCGTTGATTGACACCACCTCATCTCCGTCGCGTACTCCAGCCACGGAAGCACGACCACCCTCCTCCACCTGTGGGAGACATTTTGTAGTAAGAAAAGAAAAATGCGATTAGATATGTAAAGTCTTCACAAGCAGCGTGGTGGTGCAACATCAGGTAATAAAAGATAACATCAGATAAAGACCTGCCATGGAGGGAAATGCCCCTAAAGCCCAGATGTAACAATACACACAAAGATCAAAAAACGGAGACGTATTCCCTAAAATCAGTTTTACAAATCCATGTATGTTCTTTGGGAAAGCGCGAGGATAACTGTATTTTACATTCAAAAGGTGGAGAAAATGCATTCTCGCAGGAATAATATCAGAAAAGACTTCTTCATGTAACTTCTTTAAAAAATGACCATCCAGTGAAAGCCAGTGTATTAAGATCGAGCCAGACAATGCGTGTCCAGAGGAATTCAGACTGGATCGTTAACGTTTAGAGATATAAAATGAGCGCGCCAGTGTAATTTCACTTAAAATAATGAATATTTGGCACTACAAAGTACAAACACTAACGTAGGTTAGGTGTTCAGAAATAAAAGTGTTAATTCTACCTTGAATTTTACTTGTGCTGCTGCATATTATTGCTGTAGGCGAGCTCTGAGTAGAGCCATTTAAAGGGCACCTCTTTACACAGTTAGACTAATGACTGATGGTTTCATTTTCTTCTAATTGGTTCCTGGAGCCTATAAAATGGTTCATTAATAAGAGGATTTAATAAGGAGAAATACCTCATAAATTTAACACAAAAGGCCACTCATACAGCTAGAGGGATAAATTATTACTTTAGTACTGTGCAATTAAAGGATTTAGTTTCAGGAAATATGTTAAGATGTTTTGCCAATATTACAATTCCAAAGCTTTATGAAGGTGTTTCAGATATCTTATGACTGGCAAACCTGTGAAAAAGTTGATTCCTTCCTCTTTACACATTCTTAATCCTCAATAACATGCTGTAAAATTAAGTGTTAATGTTACACTTTTAATTAGTATCCTGGCTGATTTTTAGAGAGTACTTTCAGTGACTTCAGAATCAATGCAGGTAATCTCTGGCACTAAACATGAGTAGGTGACCGTGATATTCTACAAATGATGAAAATCTCTATCCTGAATGATCTGAATGATCTCTTGGCAAGCATAGGCCGTATGCACCGTGCATTTCAAAACTTAAAGCACCTATTTTTTCACTCTTTATAAAATAATAGAGGATTATTCACAATTGTAAATGTTAATCTTGCTTTTAATCTATCCATCCATTTTCTTCTGCTTGTTCAGGGTCGTGGACAGGCTGGAGCCTATCGCTGGGA
>VUQJ01020928.1:1477-16558 GCA_015108635.1 Andinoacara biseriatus | reverse complement strand
AATACTTTCGATTGGCCACGTCCATTTTTCATATTCAGCAAATGAACTGGTATTGGGACAGGACTGAAGTATTTAGTGAGTATCAGTAATGAATCATGCAACTTCAGCCCAAAATTAGAGCGTGACTTTGGAATTGCAAAAAAAAACAACAAAAAGTGAGTGAGTGAGTTCACAGCGAGTGTTTACAGGGACATGCCGGTAGCGCGGTTCATCCTGGTTACAGCCAGGAAATTACGTCTGCAGAGAATCCTGCTCCTGCAGGTCCCTGTGTGCACGATAAACACTCGTATCCTGGTAACTGATCACTGCGTGATATTTGCACAGGAGACTGTGACGACAGCGAACACGAATCAGCAGAAACGGTCAGTGCGACGTTCCCGTAACTGCGATTGCAGACTTTAATGCTTTCAAAGAAAAGACTGAAATCCATAAACGCCTCAGGCCACTCTTTGGGCTTGTGCTGCATGATTTGGCTGAATCTGCACCTGCACAGGTACTCAGCAACACACATATTCAGGTTTGAAGAAACCTGGGATTAAGGGCTCATGCAGTTTTGGTTCTGCTGGAGGCTTCTTCCTGTTAGAAGGGAGTTTTTCCTTCCCACTGTCACCAAGTGCTTAGTGGTTTGTGTGATTGTTGAGGTTTCTTTAAAATATTGTAGTATTACAATATTAGGTGCTTTATTTTGTTTTTGAGAATTATTGAGTTTTGTTTTATTGTTTCTTTGTAATATTGCTCAATATTTAGTTTACTATTACTAGAGTTGCTGTTTTTATTCACTTGTGTTTTGTTTATCTTGTAGGGTTTTTTGAGTTACTATAATATTATATGTATTTAGTTACTTCTCTTGTTGTGTCCCATTCTGTTCCAGCCTCATCTGTGTTTTTGTCTTTGGGGGGGTCTCCCGTCAGGTTAATCTTAGTTCCCTGTTCACTTCTGGCTTACTTCCTGTTTTATTTTGGTAGTGGTCGTTCTCTGTGTTTTATGTTAAGTTTACTTCCCGTCGTGCCTACAGCTGTTTTCCCCACCTGTTTCCACCTCCCTCGTTACCTCTTGTATATATTGTCTCAGTCTTCTTTGTTGTATCGTCCATGCAGCGTTGTGTCTCCTTGTAGTGTTCTCTGAGAATCCTGTTCCTAGTTATCTCCGGTATTTGGAATTCCTCCTTCTGTTCGGTAAATGTTTTGGCTTTTCGGACTTAAAGCAAACAACATTGAAGGTCCACTTTGAGTTAAACGTCAGTGTCGTGCATTTTTCGGGGCAGAATATGATCCAGCCATAAGCTGGATGTGATTCATGAGGCTCCGCTGTGTAATTCCACCGACTGCTGCGAGTGGATTCTTTCTGCAGCTCAACAACAAACTGAGATGTCGTCACTGAAGCTGATTATATCAAACTGATTTCAGGAGTCACAAACATCCAGTTAAAATTTCCTTCATCGTGACATCAACAATTTAAGCTGGTAAACTTTTTATTTTTCACTCAGGATCTTCAACATTTAGGATGCAAGAAGCAAGTAGTGTCAGTTGTTGTTTCAATGTGTCAAAAATGGTTAAAATCAACATGTAAGACGACGTGGTTTCAGCAGAGACTTGATCCAGATATGTGTTCTTTCTTAGTGTCTTTATTTAAATTGTCCTATAGATGCCTTCAGGTTCATGAACCAACAAATACCACGACAGCAGCTGCTGGAAAAAACCTTTGAATTAACCAGCATGAAGATTAATTTCTTCACAGCAGCTTTGCCTCTCTGATATGTTTTAAAGTCCACACATTCCAATCTTAATTTGCACCAAACAAACAACATCAACACACCTCCATATCACAATCACATGCACTTCAGTTTCCTACCTTGTTGTCATACTGCGCCATAACTGAACTCCTGTGGGCAAAAAAAACAACTTTCTTTATTACATTTGTGTGATTTTCTTGGAATTTGTCAGCTGCAGCTGACAGCACGTCACTCTTTATCAGAGTTCTGCTTTCAGTGGATGAAATTCAAACGACTTTTTCTGCCAGTTCATCATTCAGAAGCAGTTTACATGCAATACAAACAGAACTATTTTCAGGCGTGGAGCTGCAGCTGGCAGGAGGACTGGTGATCCCTGGATCATCGACATTCCCGCCCTCACCTTGATGGTGACCATAAGAGTAAATCCTACGCACCCTTTATCTGCTTCTAACCCCATGTTTGGCTTTTATTAAATGTTGATATGGTGCTCATAATTACTGTGATGCTATGAGATGATACTGTATGACCTGAAGTGTAACAGGTGCTGAGTAAAGCATGAAAATGAAAGGAGCTGCAAAATACACTTTGTTTTTTTTTAAATAACTGCTGATATTATGAGTCCAGTGTGTTTAAATTGTAATTGTGAGCAACAGGCAGGCTGATGAGTCAACACCTGAAATGAAAGACGATGTCTCATCCTTACTCATCGGGGCTACTGAGTCAGGACGAGGCTGAAATCATGGAAACATCTGAACCAAATGGTTTCACAGCAGCCATTCACAGTTGCGGTGAGAGAACATTTTGGGTTTCAGCTGAATGAATCGTTCGCTGTGTGCCTGTGTAAATGTTTTGGATTCTTGCCAACAATCCTATTCTCTTTACTGATTTGTGCTGCAGCCAAAATCCTCCCCTAAAAGACTCCCAAGTGCTTCCTTGTTTTCTCTTTCCTGTGTTTTCAGGGCCCTCCCCCTTGTCTGTCTGTCTGTTTCCACTGCAGGTGAGTGAGGGTGTGGGCTCCCGTCCACCTGGTTCCCAGCTCTGCTCGTCCTGCACAAGCAGCTCACCACCCCACCCAGCCTGCTCATCAGCCTCCATCATCTCCTCCGTGTGCACATTATTTACCACGCCTCTCCATCCATTCCTCAGCAGACTGTAGTTTCTACCTCAGTAATAACTCTCAAGGCCAATTTAAAATCTGTTCCGGTGTTTTATCACGAAGCCTCCTCTCTGTGTTCTTCCTCAGGAACATCGCCCGGCTGCTCCCAAGCAACTGCCTGTGACTAACCTCAGCTGACGAAGCCAGCTCCAACCTCAATAATAAAGGTCTCTAAATAGTTAAACCTATTATAGAGGTATTACGCGACAGTGCAGCCCGGCCCTGTTTCAACATCACTAAATATCTCTGCCACGCAATACACAGAAATCTTGGACACAAAGCCATAGGTGCTGTTTCTACACACTCTGGATCATTTAGTTTAGCTTCTAGTTTGTATTTAAATGTGTTATCAGCCGTAACTGAAGGGCTAGAATTACACGATCAAGGCAAGAAAGGTGCAAATTAATTTGTTTTCATTATCATTCTTTTACTGTTTATTTTTTCCATTAATTAACTGCTCATTTAGTCTCCAACATGCTGCAAAATTAAGAAAAAAACTGGTGTTTGGGTTACCTGCGGATCTGGTACGAACTACATCGCGGGCAGTGACCGTGATGACCAGCAGGGCCAGGAGGACGGCCAGGAGGCTGTAGGCCCGGAACGAGCCAAAGGCCACGAACCTGCAGAGAAACAGAGCAAGTTTCACTCACAGCAGCTCGTTGTTGATTATGCACTCCACACTTTAACTCCTGGGCTCCCTGCAAACGTGACACTTTGATTTTTGCTGTTTTCACAAATTGCTTTTCTGTGAATCAGACTATCAACCCTTTATTTTGTTTTTGGATACATAATCCTAGTGATGGATGTTAAAAAAAACTCACCATCCATAGTGGAGTTAAAATATTCTAATGTTCGTTTACCACTCTGAGAAAATTGTCCTGTACTCTCCTCATCAGGCTGCAGGATTTCATGTAAGATACGATTTATTACGGTAATCTCTGAGCTTTCCGCTTGCAACAGCACTGCAGCAGTAAAGTCGTGCAACTGGAGTATATAATAATACAAACAAAATCAAATACTACCTACAAATTAATTTGAGGTTTTAATAGTTTTATTTTAGTTTTTTTTATTTCTTTTACAGTTGATTTGTTGTAAATTTGACGCCTAGTTTTAGGCCATAAAATAAATTTCAATCAATATAATTCTCCACAAAAAACATGTCACAGAATGAGAAGGGTGAAAATGATCTTTTTTTTTTTAAATGGATTAATTTAATCTCATGAAGACACACAAAGTCCAAAATTATTCATGTTTTATGTTTGTTTATATTTATATAAGAAAGCCTGTTTTTGTTTGTGTTGACTGCCAGTGTTGAAGTATGGATCAATTTAAAAGTAACAACACCAATGATTTAGTAAAGCGATATTTTTTTTAAAAAAAAGACTAAATACTTTAGCCTATGATGTGAAAATAATAGGATGTCATGTTTTATAATAGAATATTTAATGTGTAATCCAAAGTCGGTGCTGTGAGATATCCCTGCGTCATGATGCCTACCAGAACATCGCGTTGGCTGCAGCAAACAGGGCTGAAGTCCTGCACGGTCTCCGCCTCCAGCTGACCAGGCCGGTGAGGCGACTCCCTGCGCGGCCGGGAAGGCTCTCCTGCTCCCCGCTCAGCGGCCCGGCGGAGGCCACCTGCCCCCCGCCGGAGGTTCCTGCTTCCCGGCTCCCCAGCATTGGAAAACGACCGGGGTCCCTCCGCTCTGCCCCTCCGCTCCTTCAGCAGGGATGGGTGTGAATCAAGGTAGAGAGTTTACTGAGCCTCTTCCGGTGCTGGGATTTCAAAATAAATGTCTCACAACTTAAAAAAAAAAAAAAACTCTTTTGCAATTAAAACTAATGCGTTTAAATCACATATTCTTCCTTGTTAATAAATTATTTGTTTTATCTCTTGAATATATAGTTTGCATCATTCTTCTGTGAGCAGAGATAAATAAGTTACTATCAGTGAAATAAATGGAGTAACAATACAGAAGATTACCTAGTGAAAAGCAGGACAAACAGTATAAAGTTGCAAAAAACGCAAGTACCTCAAAATTGTGCTTAAGTACTGTGTTTGAGTAAAAGTACTGCTGGTCCTGGAACAGTGCAAGCAAGGGGCAGAATTAAAAGGAAAAAAACAAACATACAACTTTCTAGCATAAATGCTTGTTTTTCTTATTTTAATCAATCAGTTTTATATTTGAAATCTAGGTTTTATCTCCTTACACGTGTAATACATCTATTCAAGTTCCACAAACGGAGAAGGAAAAAATCATTTTTTTTTGACTGAACATTAATCAAAAATATATATCAAACCTGTGATTAACAGGGATTTTATCAGGTGATGAGTGTCCAGGACACATAATAGTTGAAAATGTCATTGGCTGTGCAGAGTGTCAGTACATTCTCCCAGTATTGTGCGTGCATTATTGCACACACATCAGGGTCGTACTTTTCATTGTATACTTGTGTAAAATGCTAATAAAGTGTAGTAAAGAATCTAATATAATCTAATCTAATCTAATCTCAAGGGAACTCTAACAATGGAAATGCATTTGCATAAATTTTTGGTTAATCATTATTATGCCTTTATTTTGAAAGATGGAATCGCCTTGCTTCCTGCGCAATTGTCTCTAACTGAAATCAGCGCCACACTTTGGTCTCTGCCTCTGGTGTTGTTGTGTTTCAGGTTGGTGACGTCAGGTGTGTGTGCGTGTGTGAGTCTGTATGTGTACATTTATTGGAGCGTGACGTCCTTTGTCTGTTTTATTCTTTTAATTATAGAGCCCATGTGTGCAAAAGATTAGACTGTACACAGAGCTGCGGCTGCATTAAATAAAATGTAATCAGATTACATTCTGATGTTTCTCAGCAAAGTTACAAAGGGGGGAAGAATAGCTGCTTGATGCTGGTCTCCACCCACTCTGAGCAAAACAGAAAGTCAATATTTAACTTGCATTCATCAGAGACGCACTGTGAACCTAAAGGAAGGGAAGCACTGCCCTGTTTATGCTGTAGCTGCAAACTGTTTCCTAACACATCAGCTGGAACAACTTGGTGGCTCGTGCTTGTTTTTCTGCCCACTCGCTGTCGGATGCCAGAAGTACATCTTTAAATTCAACGTCTAATAAACACGATGCAAGAAAAACAGTACAGAAATAAGGAATATGTCCAGACGAGTGATTCACGTTACTGATAAACAGCAAAGGTTTAGCTGGACAGGCCGTGTTTGAGTTTCCACTCACAGACCAACAATACAAATGTCTGGTTAGCTGAGATTCTAAGTTGTCTGTAGATGCAAAGGTGAGATGGACAAAGCTTTGAGCAGTCAGTAAGACTAGAAAGGTGCTATAACTTTTTTGGGCACCCATTAAAAGCGGTCTTTTGGTTGCCCTCCAAGCTCGGGTCCTCTACCGGAGGCCTGGGAGCTTGAGGATCCTGCACAGGATTGTAGCTGGTCCCAGGACTGCGCTCTTCCCGACAGAGAGTTTGGCTGTCATTCCTTAAATCTGCTGGAGCCACTCTCCCAGTTTGGGGGTCACTGCCCCAAGTGTGACCTTCACCTTCCACATCCTCTGCAGCTCCTCTCTCAGCTCTTGGTATTTCTCAAGCTTCTCGTGTTCCTTCTCTCTGATGTTGCGATTGCTTGGTATTACTGCTCCTCCACATCAAAAGGAGTCAGTTGAGGTGGTTCGGGCATCTGACCAGGATGCCTCCCGGGTGCCTCTTGAGTGAGGAGGAGGCTCCAGAGCAGACGCAGGACACTCTGGAGAGATTATATCTCTCGGCTGGTCTGGGAATGCCTTTGGGTTCCCCCCAGACCAGCTGGTGAAGGTGACTGGGGAGAGGGAGGACTGGGCTTCTCTGCTTAGGCTGCTGCCTCCACGACCCGGGCCTGGATAAGCAGAAGAAAATGGATGGATGGATGGATGAGAGACCACCTACCATACTCCGCAGAGTTAGAAAGAGCCGATCCTAACGAGGAAAGCTCACATCTACAAAGAGGCTGACCCATTTCGCTCTGCTGCCTCTGCTGTTCTGGCCATAAATCAAGATCGGAGCTCCAACAATGACCTGCTCCACTTTCCACTGCCGGGTCCTTCACTCCACGTCAGTTCACCAATTCCGACACATATTCGCATCATGGGTCTGGTCTCAACACTAACTCATAGGTGTCTTTAACGGTAAGAAATTTTTATTGTCTTTTTTCGAACGTTGGGTAGTTTGATTTATTTTTGCTGTAACAATGATCATAATATGGCTGATTTTATGCGATAGTGTGGCAGTAAAATGACAACATTACGAACAAAAAAAGAATCTGTAAGATTTCATGCAAAAATATGTGGTTGAAACAATAATTTGCAGCAGTCTAACCTTTTTAGTAAGCAACTGCTTATTTATACAGCCATCAGTTACAATACACCACCTGTGTAATATTTACCTTCTTCCTGCTCCTGTGCAGCTTTTCTGTCTCTTTAGCTGCTAAATTCTTCACTATGTTCACCAACTCGCTCACAATTTATCACACTTTGTGTTGCTTTCTTTTGTCCATCACACCACTCACAGTTACAGAAGATGGGTTTCATAAATATAAACCCAAACCATGGACAAGAACACTGACGGGGAGTCATGATGGTCCTTTCAGAGCTAAATCTCGCACATTACACACCAACAACTATCAAAATCAGAACAGAACACAACTTAAAAATCAGCACTTCTCACTAAAATATGGATTTGAATGTGCACATGAGTGTTTGTAATTGTAGAAGGAATCTGTAATTATTAATTATTGAAATGAGTCATCAGTGTTTGGGAAAAAACGTTAAGAAAGCTTCATAAAATAGTATAAATTGAGTTAAAATTTAACCATAGCCCTCACCTTACATTATGGAGAAGAACAAAAGGGACTCACCAAGACTTGGGAGAACAATTAAAGAACAGTTTTAAATATATATATTAATTAATTATAATGTGTCATACCAACTGCATAAAATGTAACTAAGAATAATGAACACTATCAAAGAGAATATACGGGTGGAAGAAGTTCAGGAGAATTTGCTTCATGAAAACAAATCTTTATCTGCAAAGTGACATTTTTCATTCATTCATTTCAAGCGTGCAAACACACAAGGTCAACATACACACAAACACACACATTTTGCACTAGGCCACATAATTTTGCATAGTTACGTGCATGCTCAAAAACACACACACAGACCTAAACAAAGGTTATGTGAATACATTCATGTTGTCACACTCACTTTTATGGACCATCAACAGGAAACTGGAGCTGTTGTCTTTGCACCATGTGCACGTTATCTGGGTGTTATTCATATTGTGAGGACCTAAATTTTTTTACACCGTCACATTATTGGGATGTGTCTGCCTCGTGGACACAACGATTAAACCCAGATTGCATAAATTATTAAAGGTGATGATTAACGGTTGCGATGTGTGTGTAGGCAACAAGTGGCTGTTAAGTTTACAGGAAGGAATGAATCTAAGTTGCTGCGTAGTCCTCTAAAGTCATGAATACAGTAATCTGTGTGTGTGTGTGTGTGTGTGTGTGTGTGTGTGTGCGTGTGTGTGTGTGTGTGTGTCACTAATTGGACTGAATTTCACTGAGCAACAAAAGATCAGACTCGAAAATTCCAGCTCCGGTTTGTACAGGCTCCGCTTTGTTGTCCTTTCGCCTCTGTTTGCTGTGTTAACAGTTATCTGTCTCCCTCCCTCTGTCTCGCTCTCTCTCTCGCTCTCTCTTTAGGTCTTTCTCTCAGTGTCTCTCCCACCCTTCTCCCCCTTTTTTTGTGCAGCCCATGAAAGGCTTTTTACTCCAAATGAAGCGCAGTCACCCCAACTACTTGGAGCCAAGCGACCGCCAGAGGCCAGATCCTGCGAGGGGATTCACCTCCTCGCAAGTCTGTCTTCTGTCTTCACACAGAAACACACACACACATTTTAGGAGGCTGTTGGAGAGCCACAATGAAGCCTAGACTTTCAGTGGAGCGGACTTTTAACAGTGTCTCCATTTATGGGAGAGTTGCTGAGCGTGGATTCAAGCGTTTGGTTGGATTTTACTTTTGATTTCACAGTTGGAGAAAGTTTAAGGACAGGATGATGCTTGAGATGCAAAACACAGAGGATGGCAGCAGTGGAGGTTGTGGCCTCGTGGACACTCTGGGCGCTGAAGAGATGGAGTGCAAGATCTGCTACTGCGCCTACAACCTGGGAAGTCGAAGGCCGAAGGTGCTCGAGTGCTGCCACCGTCTCTGCGCCAAGTGTCTCATTAAGATCCTGGACTTGGGTGAGTCGCCTCCCGATGCCTTGGTGTGTCCGTTCTGTCGCTATCTCACCAGGCTCCCAGGAGAGGCCGTAAGCAGCCTGCCAGATGACTCCAACCTGGTGACAACTCTGGCCCTCCAAAGTAGGAATCACAGAAACCTTCAGCTCCACCAGGAGGCAACCACGGAGCTGCTCCTCAGCCCCACGCGCCTCAGCTCGCTGATGAGCAGCAACACACCTGTTATATCTCCTTCCTCCTCCGCATCTTCCTCCACCCCCTACTCCACCATCCGGAGCTCACCTAATTTTGTTGTCATCACTATCATGGAGCCTCCGCCAGCATCTATATCCACCCAAGACCTCCACCCCTACCATCAGCAGACACACGGCTCTTACCCGTCAAACCAGGACTACCGCTCGTCCAGTCTGGACTCTATGGCCTCCATCGCTCAGAGGTGGACGATGTGGAACTGTGCAGCCCTCCTGTGCCAGACTTCAGCCCGGGCACTGGTGTGGGTCCTGGGGCTCTTGTATTTTAGCTCCCTGCCGATGGGGGTTTACCTGCTCATAATGCAGAGGACAACACTCGGGGTGCTTCTGGTGAGCCTGGTTCCTGCCAGCCTCATCATGATCATGGTCTATGGGTTCTGCCAGTGTATCTGCCATGAGTTCTGGGACTGCTTACCACCATAATGGGACCAAATGAACGGGCCATGCTTTGCTCTGAACATGCTTGACAGTAGATCTCCAGAATCTCCTTCACTAATGGGGATGTTACTGTGTAACTAACCATGTGAACAGTTACTTGAATAGCAGAAAAATATATTATTTAAATTGCAAGTGGAGCTCACAGTTTGGAGCTTTTTCTTTATTATACATGTTAATTTGTGCAGTTTTTAGGTTGGTAGCTTGCTTATTTAGTAGAGCTCAAATATGAGATGGCACTAAAGCGCTACTCCTGGATGAATCTGTTTATTGTAATGCAAAATGATGCTGCTGTTAGAAATCTGAAGGAATTTACAGGCTGTTCTCATCTTCAGGGTGCCACACCTGAATGGCTCATTTACATGCAAGGTGACGACTTTAATCTGTGTCCTGACAGACCAGGTTAGGTCTGAGTGGCTGCCCCTCACAAACAGAAGCAGTTTGAACTGCAGGTGGACACAGTCAGAGCTGTGAGCCTGACCATGTTACGGACATCCTGACGTCATATAGAGCCAAGATTAGAAAACTGACAGAAACAGAGCGTTTAGATCATTTAAAGCCTGGACTTTTGATTCACTGGGATTACTTATGCATGGCCATGTTTAACATGAGCATCCACCATTGTAACAGTATATATTTGAAAGAAAATAAGGGAAAGCACAATAGGTCCTTTTAATATGAATACAATTTGTAAAACACAAGCAGCAGAGTCACATCAAAGATCTTAAAAGTTATATGTGAGATATTAAATTCAACTAAAAAGAGACTACTTGCTTGTGTTTGTTCCTCCTAATGGTCTGACAGCTAAAATGCAGTATTGCCTTCAAATAGAATAAATAGAAGCAGAAAGAAATTGGTAAAAAAAAATATTCACAATTAACAGTATAAAGTGTAAAAGCATAAATGTGTTAATCTTTGCAGTAAAAGATTAAAGTAGATCTTTTTATTCATAGAAATGGAATCTGCTGTTAATTTCTGCCCACAGTGTAGTTTTGGGTCTGAGCCACCAGAGGATGCTGTGACCATCCAGCGTGCCCTCCACCGTCACGGCTGAGGTTTTGCAGGATGTCCTGCCCCTGCACGAGTCTTTAGAGCCACTGTCTTTATTCAGGTTGTTAATGCTTGTGCTAAAAAGCAGAAAAATGTCAGCTGATGGAATGACAATGATAACTGACTGAATGTGTCTGTCAATTAAAACAGTTTTGCAACAGCACAACCACAAATCTGTTTTTTTCCAGACGTGGATGCATGTGGGGCCGAATGTGCTTCGGATCAGCTCAGATTGTTGTTTTAGAGAATGATAAAAATGCAGTGCATCATCAGTGTTTACAGGGTAAATTTGAAAGTCAAATGAACAGTCACGTTTTCATGCTTACTTGGCACAGTCTGGAACAGAGACGTCTGGACATATAACTCACCGGGAGACCTGAGTCAAAAACAAGCTGGGTCTATAAATATGCATGAGGTGAAGCTGGTAGCTCATCATTAATTTGCAGTAACTTGTTTAAGCACACAAAGAGCATGAAGAATTATGCTCATTAGACTCGTGCTCTCAGTACCTAATTGTACCTTTTAGGGGTCCAATTAGGTACAAAGGTGTGTCAGTGGGGCAGCAGCCTCTGAGGTATCGCTGTCATACCTTTGTGGTTTGTAGATTATGAAAACCGTCTTTAACCTCTGGTGACAATTTTCTTTTATCTTAACATAATAATTAAAAATAAAGATGCAAAACTTGATTGCAGAATAACTCATTTTTTATTAACAGTATTCAGTGAAAAGCACGGGCCTTTGTCAGAATGTATTAAATGGTTTAATTTATCTTAAATCTTCAAATCTTCAAGTGTAAAATTAACATTTTAACAAACGCAGACCGTCTCCTGAAACTGCACATGAAAATCTAGAAGAAATGGTGCAAACGTGCACCTTTTATTGCTTGTGCACAAAAGCTTACCGACCACTTTATTAGGTATACCTTGCCAGTACCAGGTTAGATTTTCCTTCAGAGCTGCGTCAGTTCTTCATGGCAAAGAAGATGCTGTCCATGTTGATATGACAGCGTCACACAGCTGCTGCAGATTTGTCAGCGCCACATCCATGATGAGAATCTCCTGCTCAACCACATTCCAAAGCTGCTCTATTGGATTGAGATCTGGTGACTGTGGAGGTCTTCCGAGCACAATGAACTCTCTGTTTAAAAAACAAAAAAACAATCTGAGATGATTTGAGCTTTGTGACATGGCACGTTATTGTTCTGGAAGCAGATACACTGTGGTCATAAAGTGATGGACGTGGTCAGCAACAATACTCAGGTGGGCTGTGGTTTTGTGGCACTCAGTGTGCCAAGAAAATATCCCCCACAAGTCTGAACCATTGATGGGATGGATCCAAGTTTTCATGTTGTTTATGACAAGTTCTGACCCTTCCATATTGTTCAATGTTGGTACGTCCGTGCAAATTGTAGCCCCGGCACTCTGTGTGGTCTTCTGCTGCTGTAGCACATCTGCTTCAAGCTTCAACATGTTGTGCGTTCAGATGTGCTCTTATGCATACCTTGGTTTCTCCAGTTCTCCTCTGACCTCTGGCATCAACAAGGTAGGCGTATCTAATGAACACCCAGAACTGGGTGAAATCAGCATAAAGTATAAACTAAAATTTGATCGGTTCTGGTTAATCTTGCCTATCTGCACCCAGGACGTTCTCCCTAAAAAAAAAGATTCCTGATCAGTTTCGCTTCCTGGTTAAATGTGGTTTAAAAGGATGCACCAACCAGAGTTTGTCAAAGTGTGAAAATCATCATTTCTATCAAATGTTACAGTTGTTTCAAAATACAATAACTGTTGTTTGAGTTTATTTTGCAGTGATTTTACTGCTCGGGTCCACTCGTTATCACTGTGTGTGTGGCCCATGAATTAAAATGAGTTGGACACCCCACGTTCACACTGACGTATTGATGCGTAAGCTGCTGAATGTAAGACGAGATGATAAGAAATCCCTCTAGAAAAAAACCTGTAATAATAGTATAAATAGCTTCAGTTTTTTAGATGAATGCATTTTCCACCACTGGTTTCGCATCCAGAGCTTTTGTTTCCATTGCAGTGTTATTTATTTAATAATTTGTTTCAGACACTAAGGAGCTGTTCCCAGCACAATTTGTACCCACTCGGCTTCAACAACACACGTCTCGCTGATGATAATAAACAGCCGAGACCTTCTAACGTGTGCGTTCCAGGGGACTTGAATCTGAGCGAGTGGTTCCCTACAGGGAGCGTAACATCATTTCAGATTCCTTTTTAGTGATGCAATGAACATTCCCACATGTTGGTGCGAGGGACGTTCACAGACCGTGTGAGCCAAACAAAGAAAACCAAAACACTTTACTTTATAAGAGCGATCGGAGCTGCTGGAAACAAAAAACAAGACAAAACACGGTGTTTAAAAGGACTGTTTTTAGTTCAGTCACTGGCAGGCATGAATTATATATCACTGCCAAGCTTTTGTTTTAGCTTTTTCTGTCTGTGTGTGTTTTGGCTGAGCTGGTTTCCTTTAATTTGACTATGAAATACAACTAACAGGCTGGATTACTGACTGCACTGCTGACTAACACCCAGAAGGGCCCTGCAGAAAATCTATTGACTGATAATTATTATGTCATATCATGTTAGTAAAATTATACTAAATACTTAGTAAATATGATAAGTATGATAATGACTTTTTCTTGTACTATTTATAGGCACTCTGAATTAATAGAGGGTTAGATAAAGATTATCACAGAAAAGAGTCTGTCTGTGCTTCAAACATAAGATTCAGCTTTATTAATATTTAATCTAAACCACAATCCTTCGAATTCCTTAAACAACTCTTGCTAGCTTGCTAAAGCTGATATCTTGCTAGATTTTTGTCATGTCACACACGATCGTCTCATCGCTGCTGTTTTTTTAATGTTGTGATGTCACCACATTATTACCTCGCCCACTGATAGGTGGACAGATTACGTTTTCAGTCGTGACTGATAGCAGGATAACTCGGAAAATTATGAACAGATTTTGATGAAAGTTGGAGTTGTTGGAACAGTTCCATAGGGGCCCGAGAATATATGATTTCATTTTCAAAGTCAAAGGTCAAAGGTCACGGTCACTGGCAAAATTATAATAGCTCACAGAATTTTTCATCCATCTTGATGATATTTGGTATGAACAATTACTGCTGATAATTCATTGTCTTTTCCTATTTTTTAATTTAAAAACTCACAATAATGCAAAGTGAACTACAAACCCTACACAAAAATTACACACATATACAATTGGCATCTCAGCAAATGTTTGGATTTCTTTTTTCATTCAGTTTTTTCAGAAGATGTTGTTAGAGAACACAAACTGAATAAAATATATCCAGAATCTGTTCATGTGGATCTCATTTTTTTTTTAATATAAATATTTGATTTTACAGTTTTTAAAAACCAGTAGAATAAAATTCTAGTCTTTTGTGATCTATTGATTTATGACAACATTGGGTGATATCTATTGCAGCGTAGTATCAGCACATAGAAGTGCAGTGCTAATAATACCAGCACATAGAATAGGGAAGCAACATGGCGGCGCGCATGGACGCAGCGGCTCACGGCTCTCCACTCTCGGTGCTTTATTTGTTTTATGTTTGCATGTGTATGTTTACATACACTTTTCTTTTAATTGCACCAAGAGGGGGAGGCTGTGACCCAATTTGGTTGTGCAAATGTACAAGTACAATGTGCAATGACAATAAAGGTTTCACTTCATTTTCATATTTCAATTTATTTCATTTTCATATTTCATTTCATTTTTCAAAAACTGGTGTTGGGTGAGATGTGCACTCTACTGAGTGCCCTTCCAGCTAAACCTGAAATAAATAAAATATCTGCAAAGGCCGGCACTGTTGCCTCACAGCAAAAAGGTTCGGGTTTCTAATGCAGTCTGGGGCCTTTCTGTGTGGAGTTTGAATGTTTTTTCTGGGTACGCGGATGTCCTACTGAGACATGCACGGGTTTAGGCTAACTTGCGACTCTAAGCTGGACTAGGTGTGACTGGTTTGTCTGTCTCTGTGCGTTAGGTTGGTGACGTGTTGAAGGTATGTCCTGCCTCTTGCCCTATGACAGCTGAAATAGGCTCCTGTGACCCTGACATGGAAAAAAGTGGATGGATGGATGTTAATAGTGCACACTAATATTATAAGTTAAAAATGGTATA
>VUQJ01020915.1:12540-26075 GCA_015108635.1 Andinoacara biseriatus | reverse complement strand
AAAATAAAAAAAAACAATTAATACAAAAAAAAAAAAAAAAAAAAAAAAAAAAAAAAAAAAAATCAGTCAATTTTTGTTTTTTCATGTCAGTGATGTTCTTAATCTTTGCTTTTTTTTTTTACCTTTGTGATTTCTAGACTTTAAGTTTAGAAGATTCAGGGAATTTTCCTCTGGTCTTGTAGTCTGGCTTTACAGTTAGAATCAATATTTAGGCAATAGTGAGGGTTATGGAAAGGGAACAAATGCATTGTGTGTACGCATACTAAAATTTGTGTGTCCATGTGGGGAATTACTGTATGTACTGCAGAAGTGGTATTCTGTGTGTAAATCTGCGTGTCTTCTACCATCTGCTGAGATGTGCCACATCAGCAGTTTGAGACAGCATGCTGTTTACACACACCTGTATGAGGGATGAACTGCCAAATTACAGAGTCAGTGATGTGTATTCATTTAATTTATTAATCTTACAAAGACGCACACACAATATTTATTTTTTTGTAAATTTTCCCTGGAAGTATCCAGTAATAGCACTCTATCTGAGCTCTTAAAGAGCAGAAGCCTCTGATTTAAACATACAGTGCAAACTCACACCTACACAAAAACAGACCGAGTGGCCTTAGGCAGGTGAGGAGTAGGAAGTAGTAGGAGAGACAGACAGACAGGGTCAGTTTGAAAGAGAGGCAGATGAATTGATGGCCACATTTTCTTCAATAATGATTACAAATTTAAATACAAAAATGATGGATTGAATGAACAACAGACCAGCTAATTACCCAGCCACATGGCATAAAGATGCCATTAGAGGAAAGGTCATGGGGGTAGTTAGCATTAGATGTTAAGTTGACATCTTAATCTGATGTTGGCAATGAGAACAGATGATTGAGGGTCCAAAATGTACACACGTTTATGGTAAAGAAATACAAAGACATCCGCTCACTGAAATCATCCTCAGTTAAAAATCAAAGGGTAACCAAAAATGTCTGATTCGTCCTTTGGAGAATACGAATATTTAAAGAATATTTTCACATATTCTACCATTTTCCATAAAATGTCTTGCTGAAACCTTAAATGATAAAAATCATTAACACTACATAATCACTGATTCATATGTTGACTGTTCATACAGTAAATTTCACATTTAATTGAGCTAACATGATTTGGAACACTGCTTTAAGAGACTCTCCAGGTTACATCTGGAAATAAGGACATGGAAGTATATTGCTTGGAGAGTGCATATATTCCCCTGAAACTGAAACAAAATGAAAAAGTCTAATCATATTGGAAAATTGCTGGACCTGTAAAGTAAAATATCTACCAAGCCTTAAACAAACAAACAAATAAACAGGGATGGCTGCTAAGGTATCTTGGGACAATCGCGATCTCAATGAGACTTCCTGGTAAAATATGGTAAAAGGTAAAAAAAAATGTTAAGGTTTAGAATGGAAATCTTGAGCTGAATGTGGAAAAGGTGAAATTGGTTTGTCTGCATCAGCAGTGTCTGCAACCAGAGAGGTGAGGCCACAGAAGGATGGTAAGGAATGGAAAGAAGTAGCGAAGATGATGAAGCAAAGGAACAAAATAACCGCCTTCACCAGTGAACGGCAGGAGGATGACAATTATGGCCTGCAGCACATTCAGAGTTCCGCAAAGACAGAAAAAGCTGTTCAGCTTGTATCAGTTAATTTACAGCAGCTGTTAATCTGTGTTAACAAAGCTAATGAACAAAGCTTAGTGGCTGCCTCAAGTATATGGATTAACATCTGAGTCAAGCAAGACATGAGAAACATTTAAGGAAGCGAGAAGGTGCCTGCCACTGAGGCCGGTATTTTTTGAGAGACAAGAGGTCAAAATATTAAAAAAGGGGAATCATTTATCAGTATCATTTATAAAATAAATGTTCTCTCTTTGTGAAAAAAATCCATTATTGAAATTCCAATAAAATGCCTCAACATTGACATTTACTGGCAAACGGAGGCAAGGCAGTATGCAGTGCAGAGGGCTGAAGCACAGAGGAAAATGACAGGAGTCTATTAATTCAATATATGCTTTTTCATGTTGATTTGTTACTGGCCAGAACATGTAAAACGAATACAGAAAATGACGCTCCAAGAAATCTATGAAATCTCTTCCACTGTATTGCAGAAGGTGATGAATGGCAAAATAAGTGATAAAAGTGATAAAGTAGGTTATTATAATACGCAAACTACTTTTTAAATATAACTTAAAAATCATATTTTCTTTAAGCATTTTTAAATTATTTTCCCTGATTACATTTCTTTTTTATTTTAAGCTGAGCTACAGCTAGCTACCTGCCACAGGCCAACACTAAGAAGAGCCATTAGCTCATTGTAGCAGATCAGAAGAACTGTTAATTTAACTTGGAGCAATGATACAGACTGTGGTGTGCAGCAGTGACAGGAAATTTGCAGGATAAGGATGAGACCTCTGCCTGCACAGCCTCAGACCTCGCCAATCTAACTGTCTGGGTCTCCAGACTCCACACACCTGGCACTGATCCTGGTATAGACAACTGACTGTTTCTAGGCTACAATATGGAGGATGACTTAATTTGAACTTTTTATCGCACTTCTTGAACTTCTGTCTTAGTCTTAAACAGGAATTATGGCAGCAATGAACAATTTCTGCAAACATGAAGTGAGTGTCACTCTCACACAGGCAGAACAACAAATAATGTACTTTTAATAATATCAGGTAATAAAAGTCATGTTACACAATTGCACATATTAACATGTGGCAAAACAATCATTGGTGGTGAAAGACAGTTATATATTTTTATTTTTAAAGTCTGATCAGTTCACTAAAGTCAATAATATATTTCTGGTCAGGTTTATTATTCTTCCAGTTTCCCCCTTAAGTTTAATGTCAGTGTCTTCAGTATTAAAGTGTCAATGCTATGCAGATGGATGTTAACCATAAAGAGAGAGACCTCTCTGAACATTAGCAACTTTAAAGAAAATGACACTTAGAAGCTTGGCAATTAAATAATTACTTGGGGCATTATTATTGTGTTGTTCTACCTTAATGCTTGAGTTTATGCTGACAATAAAAAAGTAGAAAAAAAAATAGCCAAATGTAAATAAAATTAGGCCACGAGTTTGTGTTCATTCTGCGCTCTTTAGTTTTTTGAGTCATCAGCTGCCACCAGTGCCTTTAATGAAGGAAAAAAGGTGCTAAGAAAAGATAGTGGTACAAGGGAGCATAGGATACAGAGAAGGTATAATAAAAAAAGAATTTTAAGAGCAACTCCAATGAGCTGCTGTTGGTTGACGCATTATCAACATTAGCTCCCAGCTGGATGTTTATTTCTGACTTGCATAGAGAAATGTTGCTGCAGTTCTGAGAGTTTCCTACGTTCTTTCTCCTGCAGGAATTTGGATTCCTGCTGGGAAACATGCATTCATTATGCAGAGATGACTGAAGGCTAGACACACACTGTCTGTGTGTGTGTGTGTGTGTGTGTGTGTGTGTATACGTGTGCATGTGAATGTGCGTGCGCCTGTGTGTGTGTATAGAGTGTAAAGTGTGCACTTGTGTACCTGGTATCATCATCAAAGCAGCAGGCTGTCAGGTAAGAGCACAAAGACTAAATTGCTTCTATGGCTGAAGAAGCATTTATGTCTGAAACTGTTTTAATACTTTTATTTTTATATGTCAATTTTTGCTGTAAAGCACTTTGTGGTCCTTAGCTAGAAAGGTGCCTTATAAATAAATTTTACTTATTGTCACAATTACTACAATTTTACCTGATTTAAAATGGCCCTTAAGGATTTTCTATTAGTATTTGCAGTCCTTGTTGATTCACCAGCCCATTTAACAGTATGCTGGAAAGTCGTTTAAAAGTGTGATTTATAGTATTAGAAAAAGGCTTATTGTTTTTTTTGTGTTGTTGTTTTAATGATGACTTTAGGGGAATTTATGGCATGCACAGCACTTTGTTCTTCCAAATCAGTAAATGTTTGCACACACTGTTGACTCTCTTTCTAGCTGTAAAATGAGAAACTATATAAAATCTCAGGATCTAATAAAGTTTGCCACTGCAAAACACACAGACACAGATATAGAAAAAGCTGTTAGAGTGCTATGACATGGTTGAAGGGTAGTGATGAGAAAACAGCTCCACTGGTGTTGTGCACACACACGCCCACTAAACAGACTGAAGGTTTATGCAGATAACATCTACAGCTGAACCTATTTCCCACAGTCACCACAATAACATTGGCTTCAGGGTCACAGTCACCACAGGAAATCAAAGTGATGACAGACTGTGTGACTGCTTGTGTCTATGTGTGTGTGCTCTGCTGTTTGTGTAAGAAGCTGTGGGGTTATTTTCCTAACAATATAGGATTCAACTCCTCATTTTTCTTCTGTTTAATTATGAACTGTTTCTAGCAAATAGCATCAAACTTTCGTTTTTGTTAAAACCTACATAGGGCTGAATTCAAAGACACCTGAGTCCATTTTGCTGAAATTTCATTGCAGCAACTCAAAATGGTACACTGTAGTTTGTGTGACCCCAACATGCTTATATGCATGCCTGATAACATCGAGCACGCTCCTAATGAGATGATGGATGGTGTTCTGCGGGATCTACGACCAGATTTGGACAAAGGCATCACTGAGCTCCTGGACAGTCTGAGGTACAACCTGTTGACATCAGATGGACCAAAACATAATGTCCCAGAGGTGTTCTATTGAATTTCGGTCAGGTAAGAATGGGGTGCCAGTCAGCGGTATCAGTACCTTCATCCTCCAGGAACTGCCTGCATGCTCTTGCCACATGAGGCCAACTTAGGGTCTGACAATGGGTCCAGGGATTTCATCTAATGGCAGTCAAGCCTGTAGAGGTCTGTAGCTTGTGCATCCCTCTGTGGTAGTTTGGCCCACCACCGATCACCGGTCATGTTGCATGATGTTACAGGCAGCATAACATTCTCCAGACCTTTTCACATCCATCACATGTGCTCAAGATGATACTGCTCTCATTGGTGAAATGCTCAGGGTATTAGTGGTGGACCTGCCAATTCGAGTATTTTATGGCAAAAGCCAGTAGGGCTCCACAGTGCCAGGCAGTGAGCACAGGCCCCACAAGAGGATGTCGGGCCAACAAGCCACCCTCATGAAATCTGTTTCTGATTGTTTGGTCTGGGACATTCACACCAGTGGCCTGCGGGAGGTCATAGGGCTCTGTCAGTGCTCACCTGGTTCCTCCTTGCGCAAAGGAGCAGATATCAGGCCTGCTGATGGGTTAAGGACCTTCTACGGTCCTGTCCAGCTCTCCTAGAGGAACTGCCTGTCTTCTGGAATATCCTCCATTCTCTTGAGATTGTACTGGGAATTCTGGATGAGTTGGATTATCTAAACAACCTCTGTAGCACCCAGGTATGGCGTCATGCTACCAGTAATGTCACTGACCCTAGCCAAATGCAAAACTAGTTAAAAAACAAAATAGATGAGGAAGGGAAAAAATGTCAGTGGCCTCCACCTGTAAAACTATTCCTGTTTTGGGGGGTTGTCTCATTGATGCCCCTCTAGTGCAACTGTTGTTAATTCCATTAACACCAACGCTGCTACTTAACTGACCAGATCAATATTCCCATAAATTGGACTGACTTTATCTGATTAACAAGTGTTCCTTTTTTATTAGTGTAGTGTCAGAAAAATTACCTTTCTACGTCACCCCTGAAAATATCACCAAAAGCCCAAAAAGACAAAAACCAAATCAACTAAAGTACAATGTTTCTGGGGTGTCTGTTTGTAGATAGGTCTGTCATTTCCATTCAAACTATGATGACAGCAATATGCTAGCAACCAAACCAATCACAAAGGTTTTTTTTAAACTGCTTGGGGAATATATACTTTCCCTTAGCAACAGATCAGGGGTCATTTACTGGTCTGAAGGCCTGCGTGACTGGAGCTTCAGAAATAATTTTCCCAACGGCTGCCATCAACCTCCAGCAACCACTCGCAGCTGGTCGGGGAATACTTATTTTTCCCCTCACAACTGGTGGTTGTCAGATGGTCAGGAATAGGCCTGTGTGAATGGTGGACAAGTTAATGGCATGCAGTTAGTGTCTGCAAAACCTCCATTTAAACAACAAAGGCACTAACTAGCAGGTATCAAATCAGTAAAGTGTGTGTGGTGGAGATTAGCTGCTAGTGTACACACAGTAGAGACACGCAAAGCTGAAAATTAGCTGTCAAACTGTTTGAAAAAAATAAAAACAAGGTGCAGTGCAAACTCCAGCAGACAAAGTCAAATATCTAATTCTCAAGCACATACAGGACGGGGATATTTGAACAGTCAAATATTTGTCAGAGAATATAAAATAGTGTTACTGCCTCAAATTACCATTCCTCGTTGCTATAGGTTAGTTCTGTGCAGCCGGCACAGTTCAGAAAACCTAAAGGATCCACTGCTGCCTGACAGCACAGGAAATTCTCAGAGGTGTGGTGTTCATGACATGATGGCTCAAAGATGTTTGATGGCACAAGGGGCACCTACACATTATCAGGCAGTTGGTTTGAATCTTTAAGCTCATTGATGTATTTCTCATTGTGCCTCATTGTGCCATTTTAATATCAAACAGCAAATACAAAAGAGCAAACTGTGTCAGGAATCTTACAGTGTAGTTAGATTCTTTTAAAGTCTAAAATTGACTACAGAAGCACAATTTTGATTTAACTGCAGGCTAATGATATAATAATGCAAAAAATAGAACCATTTTGCATTTGAAATGATGTTAAAACCAGACAAAGCTAAAAATAACTTGTATGTAGTCCATCTGAAAATGATAGAGAAGTGTTATGCGTCTGATCTGAATGTAGAAAGTGCAGCTACCAAAGAAAGTACCATTTCTTTGGAAACCTTCAGATCACCTTCATTTTGTGCAAGTGATGACTCTCATGTCCTGATTACAGCTTAACGTCATCTGTTGACTCCATCCACTCCAATCCAAAAACTGACAGAGCCTGTTGCTATGCAGGAGTTTCCTTATTGTCTCACTTCACAAGCCCTCTCCCTTAAAAACACTATGAGAAACACACAACAGGATGTGGTGACACATCTGTTGTGTGTGTGTGTGTGTGTGTGTATATGTATGTGTGTGTGTTAGCCCTGTTATTACAGGGAGGAGGAAGAAAATTGCTGTTTCAAAGTGATAAGTACAGCCCTGTCTCTGCCTCTCACGCCTGCTGGAGAAGCTACTGTAGTTTTGGCTTTGACAGACAGGAGAGTGGAGAAGGAGGAGAGGGGTCAACTGAGGGAACGACAGATGAAGAAACAGTGATGCACAAAGACAAACATGCTTTGCAACCTCACTGCAAGTACAGTCATATAGATGAAATACAATTTAAAAAAGAACTTGAAAACAAACATGCACTGAAGATGCCAGCAGTGTTGCACAGGACAATAACTTCCCCTTAAAAAGCATCCTGCTCATACATCAAAACACAAATCCAGTTAGCCGACCTTCATTTTGGAGGTGCCCCTGCTGAGTATTAAGAGATGCAGCGAATAGGAAGACGAGGGGAGGAAAATAGCAAAACAGAAGCAGTGGTAGAAAAATTTAAAAAAGGCATATTTCAAAGAGGGAAAAACCAAATTAAGGCTGCCAGAAATGAAAGAGAAAGGATGGGTTTGAAATGAGCGTGTACCTTTTGGAGCGCCGCAGCATGCTTCTCTCAGGCAATGAGAAATTGGAGAGCACCGTCCAGAAGGACTCAGACATGCTAGCACTAGTGCAGTGCAATCATCGCTCTAACACAGCGCCACTCGTCAAAGGACGTGGTTAACAAACAGACACTGGCTTCCACCTGTCACACCGGCAACATCAAATGTGTGAGAGCTGCTAGTGTCTCTCCTCCCTCCTTCCCTGTTCTCATTCTCCCTGTTCTGATCCTCTCTCTCTGCACTCAGCAGTGCCTCCTCCCTCCCTCCCTCCCTCCCAACACCTCTGTTTCTAAGTGGAGCTCAAATTACTTCAGTTTGAGCAGGGACACATTATCAGTTCACAGATGTTTATAGACAGATGTTTGATCCTGAATAATCAATATACCTGCCAATGGTATATTGGTTACAAAGGCAGCCATTTTCCTTATATTACTGGCACAGATCATTTAGCCCTTTTACACCACAGATACTGAGAGAGCCCGGAGTCTACTTTGAAACTCAGAAACTATAGTTTTGACTGAGCAAAGTACCATCTATCTATTTGAGCTGTTAAATTCCAGGGGTTTGAAATTAGTTGACGAACAGGTTGCACCTCACATCTGACCAGGTTTCTTTGTAGTAGAAGACTGAAAAGTAGCCTGATATCAGACTACATCAGTGCAGAACTAACACTAACAACACTGGCACATTAAAATGTACCATAATGCAGAAAATTAGCTGCCTGATGCTCAAAGGTGGAGCTTTCATTTGGAAGCTACACCTTCTCATGGCCTCATCAAAACTTTGACTTGGGTATGGTAAATAGACTGGTACTTATATAACACAATAATACTACTCAATTTCAGCACTCAAGTACTTTATACTACATTCCTCGTTCACACATGCATTCATACTAGCACTTTTTTCTAAATGTAAGTGCTTTTTAGGCTAAGATTCACATACGCACACTCACATCTGGGGCAGCTTAGGGTTCACCCAGCAATGGAGCGAAGGAGGGAGGTGGTAATGTCTCATCAAATGTTGAGAATTGGTCTTTTCCCAATTCTGCTACGTACCAGATTTCGTCAGAGTCTGAGGGGGTTTAACCCATTGGATGAACTGAGATGTCACTTAAAAACTCCATGCTGCTATTCAGTCATCCTGCTGTTCAGCTGCTATTCTGTTATCACGACAGCACCTTAAAACATTTCAGGCTGTTGCTGCTATAGGAGAGAATCATGCTATACCTGTTTTAGATTTAGTTTAGTGTATTCTTATTCTATTTTTACTTATCCTAGTTTAGTTACCTATTCATTTATTTTTTGTACTTATTTAAATTCTTTATTTATTACTCTAATCCTATGTTTGACCTACCACATACACCGAGACATGAGAAACTACATTTCGTTCACACAATGTCTTATTGTATCAGTATCTTGCCCAAGGATACTTCAAAACATGGACCATCAACCTTGGGATTGGTGCCAACCTGCTCTACTACCTGAGCGCCTGAATGAGTATGGGTGATATTTTCCCTATACTCTTTACTCAGTGGTTTCCATCCATTTAACATTGCTGGGTGAAACCATAATTCTTCTGTGCGTCTAGTGTTGATGACTTTTACGCACTGTGCACTCAGTACCACCACTCATTACCTATAGCAATTGGACTCAAAACACCTGAATTCAAATATTACGATGTGTGGTCTGAAACTCTTGTCCATATAAGTATATCATTGATTTAAATTCGGGCAGTTGAGCACGCATGTGCGTGTGTTCATCGCATACTGTCAAATTCAATATAGAAGATTGCATGTGTGCGTGTTTGTGGTTTTCAAAAATTCTGTTATAAGAGTAAGGTGCTGACACTATAAATGATCCAACACAAATATTGCAAATGGAAGCTGCAAAACAAAGTGTGTTGCTCTTTAAAGAACCTAGGGAAAAAATGTTGCAAGTGAATAAATTCTTGTGTCACCAGATGAACACAGCTCATTAGTGCTGTTTGCTGGTTCCTCTCAACAGTCTGTCAGCTATAACACCAAAGCTGGCTGACAAAAACAAAAGGTTGGGGAACTCAGCAATGGAAACAAAAAGAACACAACACACACCCCCAAACCCCAAAACACTTACGAGGTGACACGCAGGGCGGGTCTTACCTCCAGAGGAAGGGGTTTCCTCGCTGGCAAACAGGGGCTGACAGAGGGCCATCAGAGGAACAGAGGGAGGGAGAGGAGGAGGAAGAAGAGAGGGCGAGGGTGACTATGGGGGGCTGAACGACAGAGGGATGAAAGGAAGAGGGGGACAGCAGGTGCTGGAGGAGACTGCTGTTGCCGTGGCAACGCAATTGAGCTGGTGACCAGATTCTGCCAAAAGAGGAGGGAGGGGAGGAAGATGAAGAGAGAAGGAAGCAAGGAGGGCTGTGTGATGAGGACCTGTGAGTGTGAGCTGGGTTGTCTGATCAAGACACCATCCATATGCTTTTTTTTCAACTGCCCGCCTGCTGTGCCTTTAGCTGGACTCAAGGAGCAATCAAGTGACAATTTTCACACTAGACTGCAAAAACAAGTTTAGCAAAATCCCCTCTGGTTTCTGCTCATGGGTAATATTTGCTCTTCTCGGTCTTAATAGTTAATTGATTGTTTAAAACAGGAATTTAGAATTTATCACTGTTTTATTATCTGAACTGTTTGTACTCACAAATTCAGAAATCCCAAATTTATTACACACCACCCAATGTAAGTTACATGCCCTAAATGAACAATACTGGTAATTACCAAAATCATTTTTTATGTTTCTGTAATGGTTAATCCATCAGTATGCACAAACTGGTTGATGAACTGGTGAAAAATAGCAAAGTACATTTTTTTTTTGATTAAGATGCCATATTTAAAGTGCTTGTATTCCTAAACAGAAAAATTAGCTTTAGTGGTTGAATGTTATACTTGATTAATTTCTGACTTCTCAGAGAAGTCCAGTGTGCCGGCTCAAATTTGGATATAAAAATGTGAATTCAGTTTGTTATTTGCGTAATAAAAAAAACAACAGTTCCCTGTTTTTTATGACAGATGGTCTACACTGTAAATACTACTATTATTCCCTTAACTACAGTGTATCAGCAGACAAGATTCATCATGCATTGATACACCATCACAATAGCCTCTACCACCCAGAGTGATAGCCACTGGTGGGACCTGCTGTAGACTTCCCTCTACACAAAGTGCTGGTTGCTTATCCTATTGGGTAGATATCAGATTTGGGTTCCATGTGTGGAATTCTTTCCAGGAATACTTGCTTTTGAGGGTTGGAGGGTTGGTTGTTGGGTTGTGGTCATTTGAATTTCAGAGGTCATGCCCTTTTTCATGAAGAAGCGAAGAAGGAAGGTGGCAATGTTTCATTCGGTGTTGAGAATTGGTCTTTTCCCAATTAGGACTGCTACGTACCAGATTTTGTCAGAGTTTGAGGGGGTGAGATTTAAACCATTGGGTAAACTGAGATGAAATGACCCTTTAAGAACCTGTCATCTTGCTGTTTAGCTGCTATTCTGTTAACACCACTGCACCTTAAAACCATTTCAGGTTGTTGCAGTACTTATTTAAATTTTATTTATTACTCTAATCCTATGTTTGACCTACCACATACACCGAGACCTGAGAAACTACATTTTGTTCACATGTCTCATAGTCTGAATGACAACAGGGTTACGGCTCAACCACCTTGCTATAGTTGGAGGAGAACTGCAGACAGAAAGTGTGGACAGATAAAATATGCAACTTCCTGATCCTTTTCACTGATGCTAAAGCATGTAGTTCTGAGTGGTAGATCCTTCAAGTTAACATAGTCTAAAGGCCCAAAAGATAGCCCTGAGAGTGCCTCTAAAGCTGTGGACAAACTCAAGGAGCATACATATCTCATCATAATCAACCTTACGGAGGGTTTAGTCTCCCAAACCAAAAATAAAAAAACCCATAAATGATGAATCAAATTATGAAAGCTCCTTTGTTTAGTCTTTGATTGTATTAGAATATAAGCTTCTATGTTTACATAAAGACTGGCTTTAAATCGAAAATCAGTTTATTGCCCTTTACCTCAGTGAACTTTCACTAAGACATTTCAACTGGTTTTGTAGATACTCTACTGAGCTTTCAGTAGATGGCAACACATTGGCTGATAGTATAACAATCATATTGTATGAACTATCAGCACCCAAGCAGCAGTGCCACTACTAAGTATCCTCAACATACTATCTGACTGCCTGCAGATGTCCCCTCACAACAGGTAGAAAGCTTCACACACTAACTTATCACAGTTGGAGATGGCCGGACAGAAACTTGGATCCGCTTCACAGAACTCTGTCAGGACCCCCATGGAGGCACTGGGTCAGCACATATAAAGAGCTATGAAGTTCGTGTGACTGCGAAGTGGTATCGATACAGTCTAATCCAAGCACACGCCGTTGTAAATATAAATTCAGCTGTAAATTCAGAGAGATCAGCTGTCAGTTGTCACAGATCTGCAGGGCAGAATGACCTTATGGCACTAATCTCTATGAGCCCTCTCCCCTGCTGGATAGGACAGAGTGGGAGAGACCACCTACTGGGAGGTCAAGGGCTGCACACATTTTAGTATGTGCAGTCTTTACCCAACATGCTGTAAGGCCATCTGTGGTGTGCTGCCACAGTTTTAACACACCAATTGTTGTGACAAAATGACAAAGTCGAAATCAAATGATAGACTGGAAAATAATTGAGGCCAGCTGGCACACCAGTGGAGCAACAACCCTAATGTCTCAAATGTTGTTGTGGAGCCGTTTGATCAGTAGGTTTTTGGAAGAGATTTGCTGGACAAGGTCACATTAAGATGATTTGAATGGTTCTATTGTGAATAATACACAGTTGGGAAATTCCACTGCATATTATGCAGTGACACATTGCATGCTGCTTCACAATATTAACACAACACAACAAATCAGTCAGCTCTAGCCTGGACAGACATCTTGTTGGCTGTGCATCTTTGCTTTATCTAAAGCAGAGATGATATGCAGAGTATCTGTACAGATTTATTTTTAGAAGTGACCTGGTGGGCCAACTAAACAGGTGCTTTGGGCATTTGTAAATAATACAAGTGAAGGAACTGCAAATTAAATGGACTCTGTATGTTTTGAGAAAATGTAACTGCACTATATTATCTTAATGGTTAGCATTGCCCTTAATAATTTGTTTATAACCTCTACAGAAAGAAAAACGCACCAAAATTTTCATGTACAGGTGTGAAAGTATGCAAGCCCAGTCATGTTAATCTGTTGAGCTGATGAAGGATTTCCTGCCGTGCTGGGATCTCACCCTGATGCCTTCTCATGTTCCTGGCTCCCCATGGTTTTCCATTTCACTCAATGTTTCACTGACTCACTATGTATGTACACTATGTATTCAGCACTGTGGATGTCTATGGGTCACTGCTGTGGCACCTACATACATTTTCTGTTTTTATTTATTTATTAAAAACATTTAAATGAATAAAAACATCTTATTTGAAAAATCTAATCCATATATGCACGCACTTTAACTTCTTGAAACAATTAGTTATTTATGTTCTTTTATTAAAGTCATCATGTAGCTGAGTCATCCAACCATAACTAGTTTTCAAAACTGCTTGTAATTTCTTCTAAATCAATTAAAATTTTTATTCTATCTTATTTGGCACAATTTTTCCAGTAGTAAATGTATGAAATTCATAGCTATATTTCCATTGTAATGTATTAATATAAAACTTATAAAACAGTGATTTACAATTCATGAAATATGTGGCTAAACCATTAAAAAAAAAAAACTTTGGGGATGTTATTTTAAATCCATGTAATTATGAAG
>VUQJ01020913.1:4420-27642 GCA_015108635.1 Andinoacara biseriatus | reverse complement strand
GTTCGGGGTGGCATTAAGAGTAAAGCAAACTTGGATGAACTGTGGTCACGTGTCAAATATTACTTTAGGTATTGATAAAAGCAAGAGTCGCTGCTTTACTATGCATGCTAAGAATTTGCTCCCCATTGGTGGTGGTAAAACCTATTAAGACAATATCAGAAACATTTGAGTCTTTTATTTCAGGTGATTTTATTAAGTAGACAAACAGTAGTTTAACGTATTGACAGAAGTCTCCCCCTGGTGTTGGTAGTGCAGGGAGAAGGGACACCCAGCAGGAGATTTTCTTGTAGTTATATTTGGTCCATGTGCATTTTTTTTCTTGGTTTAGTGTTCACAGCATTTAATATACATAGCTGGCAGTGTACAGAGACTGCATGGAGGCCTTGTCAGCTGCACCGGTGGGCTTGTACTCTCCTTTGGAAGCCAGGCCATTGATCTGAGGGGAGCAACGGAGGGAAAAAAGACGGGGCAAAGTCATATTGGGAGCGTTAATGATCTGCCGAGTTACTTATGCCACATTAGCACAAGACTAAACAGACAAAAACAATCAATCATTTACCAGACAATGTAAAGTTAGGCAATACCACATAAAAATGATCCTCAACAAACTGATAACATTGAATTGTTAATCATGCCTACTGAGGATCAGTAATAGTCATTCTCTCCCTCTGAGGCTCACCTTGGCCCTGGTGCAGAAAACTTCCTGTGTGGCTGCCTTGTTTTCAGCTTTGCCCTTCCAGGTTGCAAGAGCGGAGGCCTGGAGTGCCCGGCCGTAAGAAAAGGTCAGCTTCCAGGGGCGATGGAGGGGCACCTGGTTGATGGCGTTCAGGTTGACGGAGGCCTCCTCTTCACTCTGGCCTCCGGACAGGAAGCAGATGCCTGGAAAGAAACAGAAAAAGAGCGTGCCACTTGAGTAAACTTCTGTATTTTTCCTAAATGTTACTGGGAAAGCTGAGCTTACGCCACTTACCCGGCACTGCAGCAGGCACGGTGCGCCTCAGAGCAGTCACTGTAGCCATAGCAACCTCCTGAGGTGTGTACTTCTTAGTGCAGGAGTGTCCAGCAGTGACCATGTTGGGCTTCAGCAGCGTGCCCTCCAGGTACACGTGGTGGTCAGACAAAGCCTTGTACACAGCAGCCAGGACCTAAAGATGACCGAGCAGATTTATTTGTGGACATTCTTCTCGTCATGTGCACTGGGAAAATTATTTGGTGCTGCGGGCCTTACTCACCTTTTCTGTGACGTATTGGCACCGCTGAAGGTTATGGTCTCCATCAGGCAGGATCTCTGGCTCCACAATGGGCACCAGGCCATTCTGGTGGGCACAAGTTAAAAATGAATGACTGCAATGCATCCAATCTGTCAGCCATTACTCTAGAGCAGTTTGCTATACACACATACCTGTTGGCAGATACTGGCATATCTGGCAAGGACATTGGCATTCTCTGCAATGGCCAGAGCTGATGGGCAACCGTCTGATATCTTGAGCACGCACCTCCACTTAGCAAAGTCACAGCCGTCCTTTTTGTACTGGGCACAGCGCTCTGAGAGGCCATCAAGACCTAGAGAAGCCAAAGAACGTTAGTAACCCACGTTTGAAGGGCTTATTCTGCATCATTTTTGACATGATTTGCAAGGAAATGTGCAATTGGTTGAATTCACATCACCTTGTGTGGTGGTCTCTCCATCTGTTCCCATCAGGCCAGCTGTGCCTTTGTCCACCTGAAGCAAAAAAAACTCAAGCACATCAGCAAAATCTAAAAAGGCTGTTATCCTCAAGAACACTACTTGCTAGGATTTAAGGGAATCTCTTCACTTGCAGCCGCCTCACCTTGATGCCAACAACAATGCCCTTCTCCTTGACAAGCTGGGGAAACAGCTTGCCGCTGTCTGACTTCTGGTAGAGCGTCTCATGGAAGAAGATGATGCCGCCAACGCTGTTTGAGATGGAGGCGTCAGCGGAGAAAAGGATGTCACGGAAGCAGCGGCGGTTCTCCTCTGTGTTCTCCACATTGATTTTCTGGAGCCGCTTCCCCATGGTGCCTTTAAAGAGGAGCATATTCAAATCCTTTCAGTTGCGCATGCACACACCCACACACACACACAGTGTGCAGTTAACTGTCAGCATAGATTATTAAGTAAGAGTGAGGCTTACCTGTTGATTCATCTGCAGCCAGGATTCCCTTTCCTGGCGCCACGATCCTCTGAGCAATGTCAGAGAGCTCCTTCTTCTGCTCCGGAGTAAGAGATGGGAACTGATGAGTCATCCTAAAAGAAATAACAACAAAGGTTATTTGACAGGTGCTTGGAAAGTCTTCTACAGTTACTGGTATGAGGAAGATTCAGTCTCTTTTTTCAGCTAACACAACAAAACCTCACATTCTGCTTCTCCTGCACCACCTCTATTTGGCTTGAAGGGTTGAACTTTGGCCTACAAAACATAACGTCTCCCTTTCATTGTGCAACATGTGTTCAAAGTTCACAAGCAGTTTTTGTCAACAGGTTTTCCCAACGCCGTCTGCAAATATTGCATTAAACCATGTTATGGCCAATAATGGAGAGCACTGCTTGCAAAGAAACGAGTAAATGATCATAAACGACAGGGTGAACGCTGACGCCTTTCAAATATTTGCGCAAACCCACAAGGACGCACTGACAACCATCTGCAGAAAACACCTTTACAGTTGCCAGCCCTTTCAAAGTAAAACTGCCCCGAATGTCTACTGCAAAGGAAATTTACACATCTTAACGCAGCAGTGTAGCTTGTGCATATACACATAATAACCCGTTTATCCAGTCATATCTTTAAAAGCTGCTATTTAAATCATGAAACCCGCAGATGCTGACTAATTTTAATCTGCAAAATATGGCAATCGCCAATATTTTAAGTGTGCAAGAGTAAAAAAAAGAAAAACTTGTCTTACTTGAGAGTTTTTGTTAATCAGCAACGAGAAACGATGTGACAGACAGCCTCAACAGCCTCCTAACAGCAACTACACTGACAGAGAAGACCGAAAAATGGGTGAAAGGAAGTATTTAAAGCCTGTCCGGCTCGGTAGAGGAGGTGCTCGTGATGTGGCGGGGCGTGTATCACCCGGGTAACGCAATTGGCCCGGTTAGGCACACCGGGGGCGGTATTTTTTGGCCGTCGATGCGCTTACGCGGACTTTGTTCTTATGGGGACTTTGGCGGAAAACAACAAGGGAGCGATATGTCGAATCACCGAGTTGTGCATGCATGCACGCATCGGCATGCACAGGTCACATGGTCTTGGAACAGCTCCACCGCCCCTTAACCTGCTCACGGGGAGCGATGTGCAATGTTGCACTTCAGGTTTGTGTGTGATAATTTTATATTGTGAAAAGGTTTGAATTATATGCAGAAACAGCCGGTGCACCTGTTCGATTTCTCTTTGTGCAAATAAACAACATTTGTGTAATTTTGGACCATTCTGATTGGGTTTGTCTAAACCTTGAAATGCTTTTAGCAACATGTGTTTTATGTAATAAAACTGCTGTAAGATTTGATTTGATTTAATGAGTGCTTTAATCTGTATGGATCTCTTTCACACACACACATGCACACACACACACGGTTTTACTTTTAGTTAATATTGGAAACAAGTAATATTCAATTTATTTGATGAAGAGCCTTGTATATCTGCCAAGTGCATCACGTTGTTTGTTAACCACGTCACAGATAAGCAGCTTCCTTATCAATTGCTGAAAATGTTCCAAAAACCTGAGGAGGTGGAGTTCCCTGTGACCATGAGGCAATGAGTGACCTCACCAGATGGGTATATTTGAAGTCATAGGCTGGAATGGATTTCAGTCTCACAAAGAACGACAAGCCAACTTTTACACAATCCGGACTCTGCACCCTGATAATGTCCGATCAAAATCATTCTTTGTCCACGAATCCCTTTTTACCTTTTTTATATAAGAACTAACACAAAGATCAAGGCATGCATGCAACACCGCTTATCACAACAAGAATATGAAGATAATTAAAAAGACTGCACAAGAGAAATGGCAGTTTGGTTGTTTTGGTGCCATAAACACTGTTAGCTGCAGTTCAGGTCTACAGTGAGGCCATTTTGCTTAAATGGGAACATTTACATTACACAGAGCAGTCTTGATACACTTTAGCTGTTGGCTATTTAGTTTTAACTTTTACAGCCCTACACAGTCAACTTTTCCAGTATGTCTCTGACTTTCTGAAACCTCATTCTTCTTCCCTGGCTCTTTGGCCATCAGGTCAGAGGTTGCTGCCGACGCCACCGACTCGATTCAAAACTCACGTGGATCAGGCATTCCAGGCAGTGGAATTCTCTTTACACATCACTTTGGAAACAAAGTTAGAGAAGCAATGTGGAGAGGATGGATAGTGGATATGCTGGGCAAAGACTGTTGAACATGGAGCTGCCAGGCAGGAGGAATAAAGGAAGACCTCAGAGGAAGTTCATGAATGTAGTGAAGGAGGACATGCAGAGGGTTGGTCTGACAGAGGAGGATGCCAGGGACCGAGTGAGAGGGAGGCAGAAGGTCCACTATGTTGACCCCTAAATTGAGCAGCCAAAAGAAGAAGATATTATGCTATACTAACATTAATGAGGCAGAAAGAAAGCATCTGATTCAAAAACACAGGAAGGAAATCTACAAGTGTATATCTTAGACTGAATGATTTGACTGGGAGGATTTTTTTTCTTCCTTTTTTTTCTTCCTTTTTTTTGTGAATGTTTATATACAATTACATTTAAGCAGCAATTCGTTGTTTGACAACTACCAATTAACCTAAAAGAAGGAAGAGGAGGAGGAGGTGTAGAGGCGGCTCTTTGGTGAGTTTGTGGTTCCCTCCGTGGCAGCAGGGGGCGCAGTGCCAAGTTAATGTTACCCTATAACGACTGTGGAGACTTCCGTTTCCGAGAGGCTGGCAGCCGCAACATCAACATTCACAGACAGATTCTGTTAATAACTTAAAAGTCTTAACAAGAAAAGCGGTAAGGTTTCGATTAGCTTTAGCTGATATTGACAATACTGCAGAGCAGCTGCATCAAATTATCACATCAGAATTAACTTAATGAGCATGTAGAGCTGGTGTTAGCAAGCGGCTAGCGTTCACTTAACCTTAGTCACTCATTTTACCAGACTGATGGCGATTTGAAATGTTAGCAGGTTTATTTATTTCGAGCTCTCATCTCTTTGGGGGATATAGGCTCAGAATAAACACTGAGGCAGCCACCTGATATAATTTTTTCTAGCTGCCTTTGTCGTTGACCCAGTTAATCTCATTTGAGGAACATGCAGTTTTCTTCGGTTGTAGTCTGAATCTTTTTTGAACCCTGCATTTTTTTTTAGGAGTCTGAGGATGTCGGGACAAAAGCGTCCTGCTGATCCCAGCGGCCCTTCGTCCTCCGGTGCGCCGCCAGAGAAGCGCAGGGAACGTGAAGGAGAGGACGGAGGTGCCGGCGTCAGCGCTGCGGCCGGAGGGAGCACCGCGGTGGAGACTGTCATCAAACTGGGAGGGGTGTCCAACTCTGTGAGTCTCCGTTTATTATCCACTCTACCTTTAATATATGTATTAATAGCCTTCCCCATAGAGGTGCAAGTATTACTGCTCTTTTTTCTTTGTGTAGTCATGTTTTAATCAAATCTTTTTCAGGAAGAACAGGACATCAAAGCTCTTCAGGCTAAGAATCGAAAGTTGGGGGAAGCTCTTGATCAAAGACAGGTTAATTCACTCCCAGCTGTTGTTTTCCAGTTCCTCAAAGAATCTGAAAACTGTGCTTGTTTCTCATTTTGTTAATCTAAAACCTTTTAATCTTATACCTTGTTGCTGTGCAGGTGATTGAGGATGAGCTGCGAGAGCGAATTGAAAGACTGGAGACCCGCCAGGCAACTGATGATGCTAGTCTGCTGATCCTCAACAGATACTGGAACCAGGTAAGCCCTCTGTCAGAATTCAGATAGAGAAGCTAACGCAAAAATGACCTGTTCAGTATTAACGGATGCCTTCTGTGTTAAGATGTAAAAATCCAAATGTGATGCCATTTCCACTCTTTCAGTTTGATGAAAACATTAGGCTGATCATCAGGCGTTACGACCAAGCGAGCAGTGAACCCGAGAAATCTCCAATGGGTGAGGGGCGGAGCCTAAAGCCAGAAACTCCAGAACCTGATGGTGACTCCAACCAGGAGAGGGCCAAGGATAGAGGTAAGGATACAACTTACAGAAGGATCCTCAGTTTAAAAGCAATGACATTAGAAAAAATAAAAAACTGCACTTATAGTCAAGTCTGTCTTTACTGCGGATGTCATCCAGGCCAGCAAGGCGAGACAACCAACTCCTTCCTGGCCACGCTAGCTAGCAGCAGCAGTGAGGAGATGGAGGCAGAACTTCAGGAGAGGGTGGAGTCAAGCCAGAAGCAGGCTACTCGTGTGTTGGAGATCTATGAGTGTCTGAAGAACACTGTGGATCAGCTCAAGGCTGAGTTGGACTCTGGAGCTGGTGAGATAAAATGTTTGAAGGTTACTGTGAAGAAAGTTTTTTCAGTGGAACAGAAAGAGAATGAAACATATTTAAGAAGTCTGCATCAGGAGTTTGATAAATGTGATATTGTTGCTTTTCATTCCAGAGGGCAGTTTGTGGGTGGTAGCATCTAAACTGAACTCCCTCCTGACCAGTGAAAACGAGCGGCTGCAGCAGCTGACTGAGGACCTCAAACAGAAGCACACTCATATGACTAGTGAGGTATGAAGGGTATCTTCAATTCTTTAACACCAGGGGATTGCAATCAAATGCCCTTACCTGCTGTGAACAGCTGGTTAACATCGAGCGTATCAGAGACAATTGTTTTGAAGATAATTTAAGCCTCTTGAATGATTTGGACATAAAGACTTGTTTGAATTTTTTATGTGAGTTAATTCTCTGTGTTTCCATATCTCATCCAGTCCCGGCTTCTGGCACGGGCAGCCAACAAGGCCGACCAGCGCGTCAGCGAGGTGCAGGCTTTGATTGAGGAGCTCCAGTGGGACATGGAGAAGATCCGCCGACGGGAAAACAGATTGAATGCACACTTGAGCGAGATACTGGAGAGGGTGAGGATGATGTGGATTGTCAACACGTGCAGTGTCAACACATGTGTGCCGTTGTATGCTGTAACTCTCCCTGTGCACCCCAGGTAAACAGCAAAGGCTATAAAGTGTGTGGAGAGGCCAGCAGTGTATGTGGAACCATCACTATTAACAAGAGAAAGGTAGGATTTCCTTGAAACACAGGTTTTTGGACATCAAGAAAGACTGTAGTGTGAGAATGCTAAAACATTTTTGTATTTTCCTTGAAACAGTTTGAGGAGATGAACAGTGAGCTGGAGGAAAACAGGGAGCTGGCAGAAAATCGTCTTATTGAGCTGCAGAAGCTTGAGCAGGACCTGCAAAATGTTCAGCAGGAGAACAGCAGCATGAAGGTACTCACACTGAATGCAGCATTTTTTTTGCACGCTCAATTTTTGCCACTTGTGATTTATGAGTGCAAAGTCCACTTTCATGAAACCAAAAAACTAAGCTACTTTTAATTTACCACCATGAAAAAAATGCTTTTTACTGGAAGCAAATTTAAAAATGAGTGGAGCCACGTGTAACAGAAACGTCAGGAGGCAAAGATTATCCTTCAGCAGGGTCGGTGTTTGCACCAAAATCTTTCTGATGAACCCTAAAAATGTGAGGGAAATTATACAGCTGTTCATTTTTTCCTTGTCTCTGGCATCCTTCTGTCTTGTTGAGTTTTCTGATCATCTCTATTTTTCTCAGACGGAGCTGCAGAGCCGAGCTGAAAGTTTGGTAAAGGAAACTTCAGAGTATCGCTGTCTGCAGTCCCAGTTTTCTGTGCTCTACAACGAGTCTCTGATCCTCAAGGCTCAGTTAGATGAGACACGCGCTCGCCTCAACACCACTAGGACGGCACGGCTGCGACAGCTCGAGCACATGGAGGTAGGTTGTGTGTTTGTTTGGTATTTTTGTTTGTTTTTCTTCACACCTCTTCTCACTCTCAACCCCCCTGTGTGCAGAACGATGAGGTGGCTCTGCAGAGGAAGGTGCGTACAGAGGTGTTTCAGTTGGAGGACACGTTGGCTCAGGTCAGGAAGGAGTATGAGATGCTGCGCATCGAATTTGAACAGACTCTCGCTGCTAATGAGCAAGCAGGTAACTGATGGAAGTGTTGACATGAAAAGTCAATGAGATGCGTGGTTTCTGCATAAAAAGGATGTAGACCGGTGATTTGCATCAGAATCCCAAAAAACTCACCCCAAATTCCTCCGACTTTATCCAGGTCCCATTAATAGGGAGATGCGTCATCTGATTAGCACGCTGCAAACCCACAACCAACAGATGAAGGGAGAGGTGGTGAAATACAAACTGAGGCTTAGAGAAGCTCAAGCTGAGCTCCACCAGGTAGGCAAGAAGGTTACAGACAGTTGTGCTGACAGTCGCACATCTTTTGAGTGAATTGATACTGAACATGACAGCACAATCTGTTACCCTCGTAGGTTCGTGCGTCAAAGGGCAACGCCACACTTCAATCTCAGTCCAGCACAGAGATGGATGTGAAGGAGGAAACAACCTCTCCATCAACACCAGCTGTTTCTGGAGAACCTGTGGTCAAGACAGAGCCTGACAATGGCTCCTCCACACCCAGCAGCACAGGTAACTACCGGCTAGTTAACTCACTGAAAAATATCATTTTATATAATACGCAGGTACCAGTTGTCAGTGTCCCGTTGGCTTTGTCTCCTCATCTTTCTAAAGGTGCCTCGGTGAAAACAGAGCCTGGTATAGAGCTCGAGGCACCCATAAAAGAAGAAGAGAAGGAGGAGAAGAAAGAGAAGGAAGAAAAGAAAGAAAAGGACATTATAAAAAAAGAGGAAAAGGAGCGAGAACGGGAGAAAGAGAAGGAAAAAGAAAGGGAGAGGCCGACCCGAAGCAGTGGGAGCAGTAGCAGCAGTAGCAGCAGCATGATAAAGGAAGAGAAGGAGAAGCCAGGAAGCAGCAGCCAGCCTGAGGAGTTGGCTGGCGAACGTCTCTCTATGGTTGGAGGGTCAAAGAGGAAGGAGATGGAGCAGCTGAAGATCGTCCGCACAGAACTCAAGTAAGGCACACTGGTGAAATGGAGGGATGTTTTGTTTTGCTGTTCTGGAACTATCAAAGGAAGTGCAGTAATTATTATTTATAGATAGATAATGTACAGTACAGACAGAAATTCATAAATTTTACATAAAAAATATACACCAAAAAGAGGCATATTACCAAGAATTTGGAAGCTGGAAAAATATTCTAAATTTTTATAAGTACTCAAAATGTCTGAAATCTTATGTTTTTATCCTTGTGTCACATTTTTCCTTTTGGTCTGATTTGGGAGGGCTTGATTTCAGCATTAAACATTTCTACTTATTGGCATATATGCAAAATACATTTGTAATATTTTGATATGTTTTTAAAGGTATTAAAATATAGTTCACATGTCACCATTGCCATAGAGCATGGCTGAAACACAGTCACTTGTTTTGTTATTGTGAATTATTGTTCTGTGGGTCAACTTCAGACTGCAGATGTCACATGATTCTGTGAATCACCAGCAGTAACACAATAGTGAATAATAGGCTCCTCGTTATACAGCAAGTAAACAAAGGTTGTTGTTGTATATCAAGCCAGCATAGTTTGAGAAACTCTGGTAAAGGTCTTTCTGACTGTGCATGTTGTGTTGTATTTTAGATGATGGTGATAGTTTTGTTGAAGATTCTTACTGTGATTTTTGCAGGAAAGCCCAGGAGTCCCAGCGGGAGATGAAGCTGCTGTTGGACATGTACCGCTCAGCACCCAAGGAGCAGAGGGACAAGGTTCAGCTCATGGCTGCAGAGAAGAAGTCTAAGTCTGAGGTGATCAGCACTGCACAATGCAGATTTTTTTGTAGACTTGCTCGACAAAGTATTAGAAATAAATCTGTTCAGTTCACAAAGACATTTCTAACGTGATCTTTTTTTGACTGAACTGACCAGATGGCAGTGTCTGTAGTTAGTAATATATTTTTGGGCTTTCCACGTGCTGGTTTCAGGGAGAAGAGCTACGGCAGAGGCTGAGGGAGCTTGAGGAGAGGGAGAGGAGGGAGGGTAAGAAAATGGCAGATGAAGAGGCTCTGAGGAAGATCCGTTCTGTGGAGGAGCAGATCGACATCCTCAACAAGAAGCTTTCTATAGCTAAACAGGTGTGTGGGCTCATAATTTAGTTTTTAATCACCAAACTTGTGCTCGGTTCTTTCACTCTAACACTCTTGCCCCCTCCTGTAGGAGGAAGATGCTCTGCTGAGCGAGATGGACGTGACGGGCCAGGCTTTCGAGGACATGCAGGAACAGAACATCCGCCTGATGCAGCAGCTCAGAGAAAAAGATGACGCCAACTTCAAGCTGATGAGCGAGCGAATCAAGTCTAACCAGATCCACAAGCTGCTAAAAGAGGAGAAGGAGGAGCTTGCCGACCAACTCCTCACTTTAAAAACTCAGGTGAAGCACAAAGGAAATGCAGCTACCATGTGCAGACCCGTACATGTTGCTATACCATGCACAGTTAAATTGCTGTGCTGCTTAAATACAGTCACTTACTTACTTTGAATGTGCTTTCCATTAAAGTGTTTGTAATAAACATGATATTAAATCCTAAATACAGATTCTGCTGATCGGTTTCCTGTCTTGTTCTCAATTTCCTGCTCTTTTTTTGGAAATGTTTTTGTTGAAATCATTGTTTGCGCTGTACTTTACAGGTCGATGCCCAACTGCAGGTTGTGAGGAAGCTTGAAGAGAAGGAGCGCCTCCTGCAGGGCACCATCAGCACTGCTGAAAGGGAGCTGGCACTTCGAACACAAGCTTTGGACATGAATAAACGCAAGGTAGCACATTGTTCAGCATGAAGGGGATTAAAACTGAGGTGAAGGGCAGGGGAAAACCTGCTTGTCTTGATTCAGTAGGGCGACGAGATTACAAGCAGGCTGAATGCCTACCTTTATCACTTTAAGAATAGGAATAGTGGATATGCTCTCACTTTGATGCCTTCTGTTTCATCTGATCTGACCTTAAAGGAATCAGAGGTCCTTCAGTTTTTGCAGACTGTAGCCCGTGGAAAAGCCAAGGTCCAGCCTATTGTGCTGAACAGTGAGCACCAATGTTTCACACTTTTGTGTTCTCTTGGTATCGTCCAACAAATCCCAGACCCTTAGCTGAGCAATTTTCAGCAAATAAAAGTTTTTATCATGTTTACAGTGTCTAAATTGTACACAAATATCCCTTCATAGACGTTCTGCGGTTTATCTGCTGAGCATCCTGGGTGTAGTGGAAGCTGTATGCATTTACCACAACTTGCTTAATAACATGGATTGTTGATTTTTCTGAAGTGTAGAATCCAGCAGATCAAAATTTAGTGTATCATTATCTAACAAAACCTTGGCCAGTTTCTTCCCAGTGATATATGACTGTTAGTGTTTTTTTATATACCAACTCTTCCTAGACTTTATCAAGTTCTCAGACGATACTGATGTAGGAGTTACCCTCCTACATAATGGGGAGGAGGAGAACAGGCCAGTGCTTGATTTCCTAAACTGTTGTGAGAAGTCAGTCCTTGACTATTGATTTCTTAAGAGTACAGCTGCAGGCTTTTAACAGTACATGTATTACTGGAGAGCCATTACAGCTTGTTAAAAAGTACCTTTGCATTGTGCTTGCTCATACCTTAGGCTTAAATATTGTGATAAAATGTCATGTGATTATGCTGCAAATGAAATTTCCCTAAGAAAGCAGAAATGTGTGTCTATAGTGAGTCTCAACTGCAGAGTAAACTGAGCCCAAAGAATGAGCCACTGTTAAGGAATTTAAGCTTTAATGCTATTTAGATGTTGATAGTAAGCTAAATAATAACTAAAATCACTTTCACATGCTGTACTGTAAATGCACAGTACAGTTCCATTGGGGATTTAAAAAAAGACTCTGATCATCCTTCAGGCTCAGGACTCGGCCTTGCTTTCGGAGGAGATGCGAACTCAGCTGGAGCAGGTTCAGCAGAGGCTCAACCTGGTCAGAGAGGAGGTCGTTGAGAACAGCATCTCCAGGGAAAAAGAGTCCTTCAATGCTCGACGAGCACAGGTACACACATACGAACCATCAGGTTGCAGTAGACGCAGGTGTTTGAAATGCCGTCAGGGGTTTGAACATAATCAGATTTAGCATTTGAAACATTTTTTAAATATACTGGTGAAAACTGCCCTACACATTTTTTTTCCATAGCTATCATATATCACATTGACAACACTGTTACTTTAAATGTAAATTGGATTTAACTCAGGAAACACAATGTAATTTTCTGTCATAAGACTTTTTTAAAAATACACAACATCTTTTCTTTTGCCTAATTAGATTTGTGAGTTAAAAACTTGTTTCTTTTCTGCTGTATTTGGGCTCAATTACTGTTGCAATTCCACATGACTATTATTGTCATTGTGCCACTTTTACGTCAGTCACAGATGAAGGTGGGATGCTCCAACACAGCGTTTAAGACTTTAAAAGGATTGCATTCATAACATCTGTTGTTAGATGAACCTAAAACGTAGAAGTCTGTCTCCTTCTACTTACAGCTGTTAAATGTTTTCTTTTGTTTTTTCCAGGAGGACATTTCCAAACTGAGGAGAAAGATTGAGAAGGCCAAGAAACCAGCCGAGAAAATCAGCAATGGAGACGAGATGCTAAATGAAGAAATCAATGACTACAAGGTAGGTTTCTGTGGGACAGAAGTTGATTGTTTTCATTAAGTAACAGCACCAAGTTTAGAGTCTACCGTGATTTTTATTACCTGAGTAGGTTTTCGTGTAATCATCACACGCATGAAGGCACCTACCCTACATTTATTTCACAGAACATTTAGAGATTTTGGAAAATATGTTTATTTGCTGTCTTAATGAGTTTTAAAGGAGACACCTCAGCTTAGCACAAAGACTTGAGGCAGACTAGCAGGGCTCTCATCCAAAGTGATCAGATTTGCTGGACTTTGTCTTTTGGAGACTCCAGGACATCACCAGTCTCAACCAAGAAATGGCATAGCAACATAAACTCCTGATGAACATTTTTGCATATATTTTGTGAACTTGGGAGAGGGCCTGTGCTTCTGTTCCCCGTGTATTCAGTCTTTGTGCTTAGCCAAGCTCACAGTGCGCTGCTATAACTTCATTCTTACTGTACAGACAAAATAGTGGTAACCTTGTGGCAGTTTCTCATCTAACTCTAAAAGAGTCAGACTTTTAATTTGATTAAACCATTCAGTAACTTTATGATTCTAATGCTAACACTAAAAACATACAAGGTCAAACTACAGTCTCAACAGCAGTGGGAAAAATACAGGCAGATCCAGTTGCACCTAAGCCATGTCTCATAGCTGCAAGCCTTCTGGCAAAATCCATAAACAAATACACTGACAGGAGTTATAGTTGTGTGCTTTTGGGAGTGTGGTCATGCTGTTTGTGGGAATATTATAGAGCACCTGAAATTCCAGCCATACGTGGGAAAACTGACTTGTTGAAATTTAGGATTCCTGGATCACATTTTTCCTGATATATTCATAGAGAGATAAGATACAATTATGATTTGGCGCTTTGGTGACAAACACACCTGCTTTACATGAACTCCGTGTTCTTCTATGAGTGGCCAGTTCGAGCATTAAGGCCTCACTTGTGCCCCAGATATTCACATCCACTCAAAAGAAACCATTCAGTCGAGAACAAAAATGACTTTTCGGTGAATTGTTCAAACCATTCCTCCAATCTCTCTCTCTCACTCTCTCCAGGCGCGTCTAACGTGTCCGTGCTGCAACTCCCGGGTGAAGGATGCTGTGCTGACAAAGTGCTTCCACGTCTTCTGCTTTGAGTGCGTTAAGACCCGCTACGACACACGCCAGAGGAAGTGCCCCAAATGTAACGCGGCCTTCGGGGCAAACGACTTCCATCGCATCTACATCGGCTAAAAGCAGCGCGGCTCAACTTGTGAGGAAGAGGGTCAGCAAGATGAGCTGGAGTACAGACACTGCCTGGGGAAAGACTCGGCACGGCACTCACGTGCCCCTTCCTCCGAATATGTACTTCCCTTACTCTCTGATGTGCAAGAGACTGTTAGTGAGAAGTCAATGATTTCAGCTTTGTATGGGCCACAGTGATGCTCTGAACCTAATTTTTTTTTAACAATAGCTGAAGCTTCTCTCATCCAGTGTCCACTAATTAACTTTTTTTTTTAATGCTGGTGCAGACAGAAGCTTGTTTGTGTGCACTCATGAAAACAGCCCATTAAACAATTTTTCAGAGAAACAGCAGTGCTGTGGATGTTGGTTTGTACACTGTAAATGCCATTGTTTTTGTTTTTTATCTGCCTGATTTTGCTCTATACTGCCCCGAAACAAGCTGACCTGGTGCTGTAAAATTGCTGTTCTACTAGTTATTAAAATTACATGAAAACTGATCAACCTCTTCCTCGTTTGTATTATTAGGACCATGTGAAAAATCTTAACATTTGACCTGGAGCAATAGACTACAAGTCCCAGTGTGCAAATCTCTATTTATCCCTCTTCAGCAGAGCGCCTTCCTCCTCCTGCTCCTCCTCCTCCCACCCCCCCTTCCCCGAACACTCATACGTGTTTGCACGCTGGAAACTGTCGTTAGAAACGCTGGAAGGAAGGGAGTGCCAAACGGGAACAGTGGAAAGATTTTTTTTTCTTAAAAAAAGTTATGCAACATAATCCATCGCAGCAGTGCATTTGATGCAAGTTCAGAGACAAAGGAGCACCAAACTTGAGCGGTGTGGAGCTCAGAGCTGAAATAAGAAGCTTTGGGAGACTCGTACCCAGCTCAGTGACCGAGTTTCTGCCGTTTTCCTGCAAATCTGCACATGAAAATATCACTTTTGGACACACACATTGCTGTGCTTCTTCTTCGCTTGTAACTTTCCGTTGCGTTTTGACTGATCTTATTTCTCCACCGCTTCTGGATCTAAGCCTTTAACGGTTTCTTACCAAATATAGCCGCCACAGTTAATGCTGGAGCGTCCTTGAGGAGCGGAGCGGTCCAGGATTGGATATTTTGCAGCGCTGTCAGAGTTTATAATTAAACGCTCAGATCATATTGATTCCTAGGAGCCTTTGTTAGCCAGCATTTTTATTTGTGTTGCAAATTTAACACATAATTTGGTTATTTTTTATAAAGCGTGCGGGTTCTTGTTCTTATTTGTCTGCCTATTGTGCTACATGTTGATTTAAAACGCAGCGTGCAGCCACTGAGTGCTCTCCAACAGAAGCCATTTTTAAGTCTTTGATTTGCGGTCTGAGTCATTGAACACGAGCTGCTCAACCTGCTCTGAGGTGAAGCGGGAACCTGTCCGCGTTCAGCTGGCACATTTTTTCTCTCTATTGTTCTCAAACCTCCCTACAGTGATTCTTTGTGCGTCTGGGTGCGAGCGCAGTGGATGTGCCATGGCTCGGGTTTTGCATACTCTCTGTGTGTTGGCTCTCGGCTTGACGCTGGGCTGGGATGGAGCCGAAGCTGGGGCTGAGAAGGCCAAGGCGGAGAGCCCACCGGTGGTCACTCTGGGTACCCTTTTCGCGGGAACCTGCCAGGAGATCCACCGGTACGCGGAGTCGTTGGTGGGAACCAGCGTGATTCGGTCAGCGGCTGAGGTAAAGAGAGGAGGTGCACCGCTGGATAATGCTCCTTTCCTCCTTGCACCAGGAAGTGGATTTTAATTGTTACTGTTACCTTGGTCTAACTTCACTGTGCTTTCAGTATTCTTTCTTATCGCTTAACATTACTTGATTACTAATTTTTAAGCGCCAACCTTTAAATCTTTCTCCATCCATCCCTTCACCCTTCACACACATTCCTCTCCCTGTGCTCTTCAACTTGATAATCTCCCTCCTGATCCCCTCATCTTCTCTGCACACTTGCACAAACTCATCTCTGTCCCTGCTTCCACTGGCGGTGGCTGCCTTTTCCTCAGAGAGCAGTGTTGTTTCTTGAGTCATTGCTTGGCCAGGAGAACGTCCGTACAATGGCCATGGTAAGCAACGCTTTCCGTCATGTTACCCAGACGTGGTGCCTTAAACTGAGCCCTCTCACGTGATTCGGTTTAGCACATGCCATGTCACACAGTGCAGAGAGTAGTGAAGCTGTGTGTGTTTCAGTATAGTGGTATTTGCGTGTAAGGGCTCATTTGTGTGTGTGCTGGCAACCTCATTGTACAGTTGCGGTTCATAATGACTCACCTGGTCTCAATGCACGATATAGAGTGTGTTTGAGTTAACTTTTCACATGTCTTAAAACTGAAATATAAAGCCTCACTTCAATCAGTTTCTGTTTCTGCAACTTCAGATTTTATGTAAGACCAAAGATCTGGACGCTGCACTGATAGTTCTCAGTAAATTTAGCAAAAAAGAGCAAAAACTTTGACACAACGTCTTTGAAGTATAATCCCCAATCAGATTTGAGACATTAATAGTGTAATAACTAAGTAAGGATAGTATTATGCTTCTGGAAGCCTTTTTAAAAAAGTGAATATTTAGATTTTGACAGAGAAAATTGTTATTTGAAAATCAAAACAAATAGAAAGTAATTACACCTGTTTAAGAGTTACACAGATGCTGGAATGCTTATGTATGTACCTGTGTGTAGCACAACAGGTGCAGATAAGATAAGTGTCCAACTCACTGGGCTCCCCTTGACCTTGCTGAACAAGGCAGTACTGTGTGTCTTTCTACTGTACGTGTTGTGTGAGTCGGAGGTAGTAAGTTGAGGCCGCACAGGAATAGAGAGGGGTCCTGTCCAGCTGTCACCAACAGGCACAGCTGTTTGTCCAAGTCGGCAATACAGCAGATCTTCTATCTTAAGATGCCGCTCAGCAGCACTTACAGTCTATTAAAGTTCCCAAGTGAATTTGATCTGTGAGTTTGTACCAGCTGGTCCTGTAAGCATTATGATTCGCGCTGCCTGCACGTTGTTTCCTGTCCTCTCTGCATAATTTTCAATCTGGCCAAAATGCTGTCTCACTTCATTGTTGCCTTGCATAATAACATATAAAAAACATGTCTCAACCCTCCTCGCACACTGCTGCAGTTTTTTGACATGGTGATCCGATTCCTGGCTGAAGGAGCTGCCAGCGGCCTGAACGTCATCGCTGTTTACGTCACAGAGATCCTCAGAGTCACTGGATTTGATGGTAGGTAGCAGGATGAGCCCCTGTTTGTCTGTGTTTACACTTTGCTGCATGCCCTGCTTCCTGTTCCCTGTGCGCTCACCCTGTGCGTTGTTTGCTGGAGTAAAAGTGACTCCATGGCACTAAAAGTGCATGTGAGAATATGCAGACTTGCCGCTCCCTCTGGGGAATTTGTATGCCACTCCCTTTATAGTGAAAATGTTTACTCTTGCCTGATGCTTCCTGTGTAGCAGACAAGTATTTTTAAGCTTTATTCCTTTTTACAATGTGGCTAAGCTGGATTTTCTCCCTCCACAGCTACACTGACGCTGCCCCGCTTCACTCCAGAGGGTGTGACCGCTGTTGCCCAGTGGGGTCTGGTAGCCCTCATTGGATACTGGTTGCTGTCCATCGTTCTGCGTCTGCTGATTGGTGTGATAAAGCAGGTCTTCTGGATTATCAAAACTGTCTTGGGACTCTGGTTTTTTGGACTGATAGTGACTGATAAGCAGGCTTCTGCAGACACCACAGCAGTTCGACTGGCCGGCCTAGTGTTGGTATGCGTCTTGTTGACGGTGCTCACTTCAGGTTCTGATAAGTCTTTTGCAGTGGAACACCGACTGAGCCGCCTGGAGGGCCGGGTGAACGCAGTAGAGAATAAGAAAAGGGAGCAGTGATGGGAAAATGAGGATAGGAGTTAAGCTGGACAAAGGTGACGACAGTGCAAGTTAAGAAAACAGTAACTGATTTCTATGTTTGTGTCAAATATGGGTAATAAAGAATTCTCTGGGATTTTTAATCAGAAATGTTTTTTTTTATTTTGTCTGCAATCAAACCACATGAAATGTGTTTACCATGATAAACAGTCATAATCACTGACACAAAATGTATTGAAAAGCTTCAAATGAAAAAAACTACTGTGCACACAGGAAATAATTCCACAAATGAGACCATAACAGTCCTTTTCTGCACTTGTCTGTTGCACCATTTCAAACAAAATAAAATATTTTATAAAAGTCTTTGAACAAAAAGTCTCCAGTCATGCAAACTCTGCAGCACTGCGCTTAAACTCAGCAGTTTTGAGGTTAAGGTTATTTTTATGTTTACTCTGTCCAACAGTGTGCTAAGCCAAGATGGTGAACAATGATAACTTGTTACCGGGAATATCATTTTCTTTGCAAGCACTGAGCAATAAAGCAAAGTTTTGGGGTCACAATCAAAGAATGATGAATTCAACATGAGCACATGTTGAGATCCAACAAGGAAAACTCTGAGCTTCTGGTGGGAAAGTCCATGTCAGGATTTTATGGCAGCCCGTCCAACTGATAACTTAGTCTGGACTGAAGTGGTCGACCAGCATAATCTTCCGTTAAGGTATGCAGCTAGTCTGACTAAAAGCCTTCAGTGCATTGATGGGATCTTAAATTAGGCTTCATAAACAGAAGTATCAAGCAATAAATCTCACATTTTATGTCTCAAGTTCAGTTAACTACTGTACAGCTGTGCCTCTTCAATCCCCTTCTGCCTGGTTTGCTTTCCCACTGCTCTGTCAGCTGGAAGCTTTTTAATTCTTTGGGTTCTTACCACCAAGCTCCACCCCACTGCCACTCCAAGGGAGTAGAACAACCTGACCTCAGTGCCAAAATGATTATTCCTGCTTGCTCAACCCACAGCATCCACAATCACAGTCCTCCTACACGGTGCTGTGGTGGAGTGCCAAGTGAACCAGATACGACTGTTGTGAAACCAAACTTTTTTTTTTCTTATCACAAAAGACAGAAAACAATGATAAACTGATGAAGCTAAATGTGTATCTGATGAATTGTATTTAAAAGATAAAACGTAATATTAAGGGCAGCATGGTGATTGGTGATTGGCGGCTTCTACTTTACTGTTAATAGAAGTAAAAGCCGACTCTTCAGTTTCTCTCGGCTCTGCAAAGCCTTAAATTTGTTGAAATGAGTCAGTGAGATTTTGATGTTTAGAGCCACAGGTTTGGATTTTGCTTCTGTTATTGCAAGGGTGGTCTGAATGCCTACTGCAGTGCAGTAGCAGACATTTAAAAGATACCACACTACCAAGATTACTTAAGAAAAAGACAAGATGAGACAGTAGGTGCTGGGAGGCCAAATATAAATGCATATCAGCCATCTAGCTTGTTGGCTTTAAAATTTGGCCCCCTACTGGTATTGCAATGTAAACCTGTAACTTGCATGCATGTCCATTTCATGCCTGGGACCATATGTCTATGCCTGGGACGGGCAAAGCATGACATCCACATGGTGGACCAGCATGTGTATTACACGCTCTGCTATGATATCGGGTTGAAATGGCTGCAATTCCTCACTTTAACAAAAAAAACACTTTAGTTCAACCTTTGAATTAAACTTAATGTCTGCACAGGTTATTTTATTTCAAATCTACTGTGGTTGTGCAGAGGGACAAAATTACACACTGTGTCACCAAGATTTCTAGACCACATAATGACCGTGCACTGTCACTTTGCTGATGGGCAGTATCTATTTCACTACCTGCTGTCATGTCCTTTCTAGTTTTCTGGCAGCTGCAGTATTTTTTGTCATATTGAGAGTGCTTTTGTTAAATTGTGTTCAAGATTATTGTTCAGTGTGTGTGATTGTGTGCTTATTGTTTATTCCCCTTGGTTTCTATGGAACAATATTTCATTTAGCTGTATACTCTGTGTGTGACTTAACGAAATAGATATTTGTTGTATACTTTGGTTTGGCTTTTAGAGCCTTTAAATTTACTGTTAGTGTTACTGCTCTCATTGTTTTGTAGGTCAGCATAATTATAGCAGGCCTGTGGCAAAGCCTGTTTCCAACCCAGGTCATTAAATCACAAATCACAAAGTCTTGAGGAAAAATTAGATATGCCAAAGATTTAAAAGATTTACACAAAGCAAAGCAGCCTATGTTTGGGGTTCTTTAAGTAAGTGGACTTCTGACAAATTCAATTTGGCCTTCACGAATACAAGAAGAGAAGAATAGAAAAGGGTTTACAAATACAGTTACTACGCGCTGTCCCGCTGTCAGTGACATAAAACAGAAGCAGAGGGATGGGAAGTCTTCTGTGAGCCCACCCAAAAGGACGTTTCTTTGATGGTACTCCTGTTTTGTTTGTTTGTTTGTTTGTTTGAATTAGAAAAAGAGTTTACAAACAAAACAAGGCAACAATATTATAAACAAAGTATCAGATAGGTTTCACAGGTTGAGTTGTATGTATTCAAATTCAAATTAATAAAGGTGAAATAATAAAAATAAAAATAGAGAAACAGTTTTAATAACAAAGTAACAAACATCGAGGTTTACAACAAATCAAAATTGTTGATCAAAGTACAAAGTTGCTGGGCAGTTTTACTTTTAACCACCTTTAGAGACTCATAGAAACATATTAGGGGAAGCTGGAGCAAGATCAGCCAAAATTTTAGCCTATAAATTATGTAAGCAGCAAATGGAAAATGTGATTTACAAAATTAGAAGTCCTAGAACTAATAATACAGAAAACATAAGGAGAGGGATTAAAGAATGCTTTGAATTATTTTTTCAAGAATTGCATACTCAACCCCCAGCTGCCAGCGAAGAGCTCACAGACGATTTCTTAAATGACTTAGATGTACCCCAAATTCAGAACTCACAAAATGAAATGTTGGTAAGCTTAATTACGGTGGAAGAGTTAAGCCTGGCCATATCTAGATTAGAATCAGGGAAGACGGTATGACAGTGGTATAAATGTCTGAAATTAAGCCTTTCATCATTATTATTACAAACATTTAATTGGGTTCTACAGACGGAAGAAATTCCACCTTCCTGGAGGGACGAGGTAATTTCAGTTATTCCCAAAGATGACAGGGACAGACAGGCGTGTGGAAATGTTGCTATTCTGAAACAGAAAATGGACAGGAAACTACTGGTGGCCCTTTTAGTGGCGAGCAAAAAAAAACATTGCAAGAAAATGGCTTAACCCAACTCCTCCTACAGTTGGTTAGATATTATTTTAGAAATATTCAAGATGGAAAAATTAACCTATACAGGTGGAACAGGTAGATAAAATATGTAACCCCGTTTAGAGCCGGGTTTCTCTAACCTTTCTGATTCTCCTTTCCAACTGGTATCATCTTTATCATCCATGAAATGTGATATGGCCTGATGGTTGATGTTTTTGGTAGCGTTTGCATGTGTGGCATAGTTTCTGTCTGTAAACACAATAGCTAAAAAAAAAAGTGAATATATTCTGTTAAATCTTGGAAGAGGTGTAGAGTGGAGTGGTGTTAACAATCCATTAAAAATTTGGCTTACGGCCACCAAGGTGTTCAAGGTCAGCTTAATGATTTATTGGTCAAAAATTGACATATAGCCTCAAAACTTATGATACATGATTCTTACAAGTCTGGTGTGTATAGTCAACATATAAAAAGTACTCTATAAAGATTTAAAATATCATCTCACATTTGACCTCTGACCTCATCTTCAAGGTCAATAGATTGATCTGAACTTCTGAAGGTCAAAGTGATAATAAAGCTATATAGAGCTATTTAAAATTGTTGCAGATGGGGAATGATATGTGGGGATTCTGAATACCAGGTTACTTTGGACCTCTGACCTCTTCTTGAAGGTCAAATAAGGTCAAACTTTCATAAAATGTCTTTATCTTTCCCAACTTCAAAATTTAAAATTCTACTGCCTTTGTTTGTAGTGGTAACATTTAGAAAATGGTATTGGCATTTAAGGATTCTAAATATCACACTATAGTTTGGATCGAAGTAGCATGTCACAGTTGACCTCTGACCTCACTATTACATTTCACATCTGCCTTTCTTTCAAGTTGACCCCAAAATGTGGCCTATTTCTTTTGTTTTGTTCAATTATTTATTTTGGTTTTATCAAACATATCCCAACACAACAATACAGCAGTATAAACAAGTTATGACAAATATGATATATAAATGAGTAATAAATAAATATGAAAAAGAAAAGGAAAAAACTGACACCACATTCAGGAGCTTGGTCAAAGCACACAAATGTGTTATTTCAACAAAGTCATATCCAGTTTAGTCAAATTTAGCAAATGGTCAGGGGTCCGATGTGGCCCATTTTTAAAGAAAGCATTATCAAGAGAATGAGCTGCCTAGTTAATTAGAGATATTCTGTAGTATAAAATTATATAATAAGCTCAAGTTATTCATGTCCAGTTATTTAAACTCAACACCTATTTTCAATTATCCACTTCTACATAATGTTGATGTAATCCAAATAAACATCTGTCATGCTGCCCTTATCTGATTTTTAGTGTACTGCAAACTTCTTAAAGTTTAAAAAGAACAAAGAAAACAAAATGAATATATGCTGATACAATACTGTTCCCTTATAAGTAAATCCTGCCCAAAGAGTTAGCTGCCATGGCAGAGGTTTGCACTCCCAGGTTCAAGTTCCCAGTTCAAGAGGGCCCCATGTGATTTGGTATTATCCCTCACCTACATTAGATTTATGAAGGAGTATTAGGGCCATAAAAAATGAAAATACTATTTTGACTTTCATCTTAAATCTCAGGTCTTTTGACTAAACTAGAATTTATTTATTTTTTATTATTTTAATAATATTTATTTATATTTATATTTATTTATATTTAATCCAAATATTCTTAAGAAAAAAGTTGTAATAATATCTCAGCTTTAATCTTGAAACAATAAAGTTTATTCTGAAAATGCTTTTTTTTTTAAATACTCTTTGGAGAATGTATTCAAAACACTACTTTAATCCTGTTAATCTTTTGACTTTAATATGGGATGTTTTTTTATTATTATTTTTGTTAATTTTGATAATATAATCAATTTTTTTTGAAAAATTAAATGACATTTTGAAATTAAAATCAATAAAAGTATTAAAAAAAAAAAAAAAAATAAAAAAAAACAAAATAAAAAAAAAAAAAAAATTAAAAAAAAAAAAAA
>VUQJ01020901.1:22379-37355 GCA_015108635.1 Andinoacara biseriatus | reverse complement strand
TTAACACGCAACCCACAGTTGAGACTCTGTTGATACAGATTTAATAAAGCATCACTCTTTAAAACTTGTGTATAAGCAGAAACATGAGAAATTCACTACTTAGAGAATCCAGAATAGAAAGTTGGCAGCACTAAAACCTCAAAAAGCCGACTGTCTTCTTAATTCAGCCATTCATGTTGCGGTTTGACAGGAGCACGCACAGTGGTGGGTGTACTCTCACGGCAACTTTATTCATGTTCAACTGGTCTTTAATGTAAAACCAATAATTCAAATAATTATTTGCAACAAAGCATGCAGGAGAGCATCTCTAAAAGCACAACACAACAAACCTGCTAAAGCAGCAGAAGACCGCACCACGTGGTCCTCCTGTCTGATAACAACAGGAAACGGAGGCTACAATTCACACGGGGTCTGAAGCGTCATTCGGCTGGTAGGGTCAGAGTTTTGCATAAATATGAAAGCATGGATCCACCCTGCCTTGTATCAGCTGTTGGCTGCTGGTGTAATGGTGTGGAGGATATAAACCTGCAGCAACTGTGTGATGCTTTTATGTCAATATGGAGGAAAATCTCTGAGGAATATTTCCAGCATCTTCTCAGCGCCATGAAGAATTAAAGCAGCTGTGAAGACAAAAGGGGATCAAACCTGATACTACAGGAAAACTAATCTCAGAGGCTTCATTCATTCACATGTTGACTAAAATCTCTTAATGGACTGATAGATTCAATAGATTTACATATTCCCACTTAATCAGGTGGACTGATTCAAAGCTGTGGACCGAGGCAATTTTAGAAAAACACATTTTTGTCATTTGTGAGCCTTACCCACTATTTAAGTAGGACCTAGTAAAGATATGGATGTGTGTATTATACACTATTAAGTTCAGTATAAAGAGATCACATTTCAGACTTGGTGTACCACCCACCTGTGGCTGTGAACATCAGCTGCTCCTCTTACACATCTGGAAAGTAGTTCCGTCCAGGCCTGAACAGGCATCCATGTTTCACAGGACTTTAAAGATGATACGGGTTCATGTTTTTTTTTCTTTTCAAAAAGCATAAATACTTGTTGACAGCACCTGGTGTCTGAAAAGACTCAAATATAGTGACTCGTCAAGTGCACTATTTCTGTCACCTCCAACCAGTCGTGCGTTGACGTCTGTGAAAAGCCACCTCCAGTCTTTTTTTCTTTTCTTTTTTCCTTTTTCCAAGCAGCGGCACAGAAAGGGAAATGTTAACAGGTGTGTGCATGAAGCGGTGGAGGAGGGCATGTGCAAGGTGGGAAGTGCAGCATCAGGCTTGAGTCAGAGTGGAAACGGGGCAGGTGGATCCCATAAATCTTGCTCAGTGGTCATAAGGCTTCAGCTGGACACATAAAGAGCTCTCTCTGCAGAACAGCAGCTGTGGTTTGGTAGGAACAGGCTATTACCGTAACCTCTCAGGGCATGGAAAAAAAAAAAACCTGGGATTTGAGCTGTTTAACAGAGGATAGCAAGACTTCAGAGCAAAAGGCCTGAAAGGAAAACTGTCATTTATAGTATGAAAATATCTTTATTTGCTGCAAGGTATGCAGAGCTCACCCGTCTGTCTATACAATAGTCACATTTTTTGCTTTCATTCACTTGCTGCTACCACTAGGTGTCCCTCTTTCTCCATATGAGGTGCTGACTGACTGAGAGGAGACACTGATTTTAGTGGAAGTCACATGCTATTAATGTACTCTGTAAGATCCTGTTTAATGCATCCTGATAGCTGACAAACAATTTAGATTATATGATTATTCTCTAATTGGCTGTTCTTCGTGGGTGTTATCAAAGGTTGGTGGTGATGAGGATGGCACACAGTGGCGGTTCAATTATCTTAGCCACCTTGGATTTATATAATCAATCATCTATCTCATTGGTTCACTTCAGATCAAAATTAACTATAAAGATGGTTTTATGTCAAATCGGGTGCAGACATCCACAGATACCAGATGATTCAGCCAAATGAGGTTGGTGTGCCGTCTCGGAGGAAATGTCTTCACACATGGAGCTCACACACATCTCCCACTGACGAGGAAATGTGATGACTTCGCTCAAAATGATCACCTGACTTCTCATCTAACTTCTTTCCTGTCGAATCTTCAGTTTGTCCGTTCGTGTGTTTCTTTGGTTTTACAATTAAATGCCTCCCAAACTAGTGTCAGCTTTGCAGCCAGATGGAGAAACTACATCACCATGTATTTATCTTTTTGTTTGTGGTGTTTTCTGTTTGGTTTGCATTCATTCATTTTTCGGGTAAAATGCTTTATAATGCTCTCAGAAAGAGTCCAGACCACAGCAGGGGAACGGAAGAGATGCAGTATCTCAGGAGAGGGAGAGAGAGCCATCACAGCATGCTGTAGTCCCTGATGCCAATTACCGCTGTCACCCATCTGCTTTGGGCACGCAGTGAAACGTTGGATAAGTGACCTATTTTCTGACAGTAGTGTGACTGCAGAACTTCTCCTCACATCAACAAACCGACTGCTCTCTCCCCGAGGAGAGGAGAACAGGGATGGTATCACAGGAAAATACAAACTGGGCAAAAACAAAACATTGGTTTTATTTAAAGATTTAGTTCGAGCAGGCTACACTGGGTTTACAGGATTCATTTGCATAAGAGCAAAGTACTGTATTTTCTTTTTTTTCTTTTTTTTGTTTGCTACACTTTGCACTCAGCAAAGGCAAACAAAGATTTAAAAAAGGTCTTAACTGTAGTGGTAAAAATCCGTGCAGAGAGCTGGTTTAATTTGCCTCTGCCTGAGATTCCTGCTGACCATTACAATAGAGCAGAATACAAATACCAAAGCATTTAAAACATTTCACTGGATCATTCAGGGCTGTGAATTACCAAAAGTAGCAGCAGAGGAATCGGGGAAAAAGTTTGTTTGTTTTTCACGTATTAATTTAGAGTTTAGCCGCTTGGGATCAGCAGAGGAAGTTGGAAACACATCGTCTAATAAGGATGTTCGTGAACATTTGCTAGCAAACAATTGCCTATTTTCACATGCAGCAGACGCAGAGCATAATATATATTCACCACCCACTTTATCAACACATCCAACCTTGAAGCAGATGGGCTACAGCAGCAGACCACACTGGGTGGTGCTCCTGTCATTTAAGAACAGGAAACTGAGGCTACAATTCTTGGCACACTTTAGGTCCCTTAGTACCAACTGAGCATCATTTAATCAGAGTACTGTGGCTGACCATGTCCATCCTGTTATGAGCACAGTGTACCCATCTCCGGCTGCCATGTCACAAAGCTCAAATCATCTCAGTCTGGTTTCTTGAACGTGACAGTGAGTTCGCTCTACTCAAATGGCCTCCACAGTCACCAGATCTCAGTCCAATAGAGCACTTTTGGGATGTGGTGGAGTCCCATCATGGATGTGCAGCTGACAAATCTGCAGCAGCTGTATGATGCTGTCATGTCAGTATGGAGCAAAATCTCTGAGGAATGTTTCCAGCAGCTTGTTGACTCTGTGTCGTGAAGAATTAAGGCAGACAAAAGGGGGTCCAAGGTGGTACTAGCAAGGTGTATCTAATGAAGTGGCCAGTGAGGGGATAAACAATATAAATAGCCTTTGTTTTGGTGTCTATGAACCCCTGAGTTATACCAATGGCTCTTTACTCAGTGCTCAACTGTGCTCATCCCCTAGCCTCAAACTCTGTTGTGGGTTATGTACTGTGGAGTTTGCAGAGCTTTTTCTCTACAAATGACCGTTAGGATTGGAAATTATGTTGCTAGTTGCGAGTAGTAAGAGCGGTCTAGATTGCAAGATGTTTTGGAAGGGGGCACACACTCAACACTGGATGAAATAATGAATATGAAACAACACACGGAACTAAAAATCATGAAACGTGCACTTCTGATTGAGCTTCCACCTCTAATGTAAATGAGGTGTGGTGGAGGCACAGAGTGCAAGTGTGGCCTCTGTGTGGCTCCAGCGTGCTGCGCTCGACAGCTGTGAGCCTTTCTATTTCAGCTGTGTACTTGGTGATTCAAGGGCAGGAGCCCTGCCAACGTTCCTGCAATCTACTGGAGCATATTTATGCAGGAAAACAAACAGCATTAATCTTCATGATGAGGAGAGCGGATGTACACAGTAGTTTCCCTCAGTCAGTGAGTGCAGATGCTGTGTGTGTCTTCTCTTTCTGCTGGCCCTTGAAGCTACATTTTTAGTTTTCCTGAACGATGCACCTGCTCTGTGTCTCTCACACACATGCATGCAGCCATATTCCCATCGCTTCCAAGGTCTTTACATTGACTTACCCTAAAGATCATCACTGTTGCCCAGCCTGACCTGACACGTCTTACACCTTAAATGTAGTGCTTTACATGATGGGAACAATTTGTCCCCAGAATCGATGCACGTAAATACACACACACACACACACACACACACACACACACATTTACAAATCCTAAGAGCTAAATTGATCCTGGCTCTCAGCTCTAGACTTGTTATTGCTGTTTTTCCTCAGCTAGTGTTCCTTAAGGAGGAACAAAATGTGCACATACTGTGTGTGTGTGTGTGTGTGTTTGTGTGTGTGTGCGTGCATGCAAGTTCAGCAGAGCTTGGTCTCCTCACGGGGAAAGATGGGGAGGGGGGGAGTGACTCAGCACGATGATTCATTTGTAATTTTGAGCAGTACTTCTTAAGGGTGAGCACACTTGTCAGAGATGAGACTGACTGAGTGAGCCGACTCATTGAGAATTTCTGCCTACTAACAAGCCAGAGAAAAGTCAAAGAATAGGACAGAAAAGGAGACACCACAGCACAGCTAAAAATCAATTGCACTAAACACACACAGGACAAATGACGAATCAGATGGATTTAAGAGTGTGTGCGAGGCAGTGCATCAGAAAGGGGAAAAGTAAGGAAAAGCAGCTTCCCAGTTAGTAAAATGTATTCATGTTCCTGCCCTAAATTGAGAACATGAAGCATCACCTGGTACTATATGGGTTAGCGGGCCAGATTTTCCCCCAAAGCCTCCAAATCTGTCGCCAGCTGATGACATCATGTGAAATCCCTGGCCCTCGCTTGAACCCATGAATCAACAACTCTGCTTGTTGACAGCTGGAGGCTGCGGTTTATTGGGCAGGAGGAGCTTTGTGATTCATCCCTGAGGAATTACATTGCGACCGAGTGGCAGATCTGATCTCTGAATTATATCCTTATTAACTGAGTGTGAGAGAAAAAGCAAAGTTAAATAACTAAAGATATTCAGTTGCAGATATGCATGCTGCACTGTAACCCAGCTTGGTCACTTTTTTTTTTGTTTAAACTTTATAACTCCCAACAGCGTGATTTAGGCCACTGCAATGGCTTTTTGTCATCAATGAAAGATGACTGTTTGGATTGAATCTGGTTCCATAGAGCTTGGCAGCATGTTTTTGTTTTGTTTTTTGTTTTTTTTAGTATAAAGACATGCTCTCAGAGCTCAGGAATATATTTTGCACGTGGTTATGCGGTCCTGCCAGCAGCTCAGAGCTAATTTTCACTCTGTGGTCATTCCACATTTCATCCCCAAAGGAGCCTCTCAACCACCACTGATCTCAAGACTGATATCAGCTGGTACCTCTCACCGGTCAGTTATGCAGACGGGATGCCATAAAAGATGAAAGGTTATTGCCTCTTTATAGACAGGTCAGCTGGCCCGAGTTGTTGAAACAGGGTTGGTGCAAAAATAGGCCTTCTGTCAGATTCCTATTGTAGCTTTTTCTGAGACACCATGTGCTATGAAGACAAGATGAGGACAGAGTGCTGAAACATATGCAGCAGGCACTAAAATAATTTTCTTTTTAAAAAGTATACTGTCTCTGTCCATGGTGCTGAACTGAGTAACTATTACTTTCTGCTCGCAAACAGCCAGCTTCAATAAGGAGAGAGCATTTGGAAGAACTGAACATGATTTATTGAGATACAGAATTCAGTTAAGCTGTTTGACAATTAGACTCCAATGACCCATCATAGCAGAATAGAATCTCAGTGGTGATAGGAATTAGGACAGGAGGATGGAGATAGAGACTCGGAGTGACCAGGATGAGGCAGAGATCAGGAAGGGGTAGGTTGCACAAATTAGAGTCTGAAAGTGAGAATGACAGAAGAGTGCTGAGACTTAAAGTATGCAGAATAGTGGCTGACTGGCTCGGAGAAGGCGGACAAGAAGATGACTGGGCTTGGGCAATGATGTCAGCAGTGAGCTTGACAGCGTGGGAAAGTGGAAGTGATGTAAAGAACAGACTAGCAGCCGAACATCCAGGAAAGCAGTCAGATGAGTGATCACAGATCTTCCTTCATGAACATGTTATGATGTCTAAACATCTGTATTCCACTTCATAGCTTTGTACTTATTCTAAATACCACGTTGTAAAACCCACGATGCTTTTCATGCTTTTCAGTAGATAAAAGGTTATACAGACTGTTGCATATGTGCTTCTTGTACATGTGATATGTTTATTTGATCTGGGTCAAACAAATAGTTGACAGTATTGCTGTCCTAATGAACACAAGTAAACCATTGTGAAGTTCTATAAAAACATTACAACAGTCGGCTGAGCATTTCGGTATCCAGAAACAAAGTCTGCTCTGTTCTGAACTAAATGCAGACTGTTGGAGCATCATGGTATTTTTCATGACTAAGGGAGGGGCAAAAAAAAAAGAAGTAATTTTCAGGCAGCAGCTGTGACTTTTTTAATGTCAGTGTGCTCAGACAATGAAAGATAGTGGTCCAGTGTAATTCGCCATAATCTAATTGACTTGTTCTAGTTTTGAGCCCTGCACGCGGAGCTGTTAGCGCAGTCTCACTTATCATAGATTTTAATTTAGATTTATTTAAAATTGCACAACCATCAATGTGTCCTGGCATATTAGATAAATTACTGCAGTTATTAGCAGACTAAAGCACAGTGGAATAATTAGCTTATGGCCATAGCACCCTGAGCATGTCAGATCTTGGACGCTAAGCAGGTTTGGGCCTTGGTTAGTACTTGTATGTTGGCTGCCTCCTACAGTCCAAAGACATGCGTGTTAGATTAGTTAGCAATTCTAAAGTAACCATGGATGTAACATAGATAAAGTGTATAGAATAAAGCAATGTATGGATAACATTTGTTTCTCTCCCAAGCAGCCAAACTTTTTTGTAATTTTTTTTTAGTTGAATCTACAAAGAACGACAAAGATAACAGTTTGACGGGCATAAAATAGTATTTTTGCATCAAAAAGGGAAAAAAAAATCCACACACAGGACCTGAGAAATGGAAGTGGCCCTTCAGTTGATCAATCTACTGTTTACTGAAGCCTCATCAGAAATAGTCTCAATGAAACAGGGAGAAAAGGCTGAGGAATGCCAAATTACACAAGAACTGGACTGAAAATCAATGGCAACAGGTCTGATGGAGCGATGAATCCAAATATGAAATTTGTGGTTCAAATGGTCGCCATAATGTACAAAGGAGGTCATCAGAGAGGTACAACACTGAATATCTGCAGCCATCTGTAAAACACAGTGGAGGCTCTGTGGTATTGCAGCTCTTTTCAAAACTGATGGAATTATGAACGCAAAAAAGAACCATCAGATTTTGATCCAACATGTAATAACATCTGGAAAGTGTCTGACTGGCAACAGCTACATTTTTCAGCACACTGACAATGCAGTCAAAGAATACCTCTATAGAAAAGACACACAATGGAACACTATCAGTCATGGATTGGCCTCACCAGACCTCAACATTACTGAAGCAGTGTGGAACAAAAGGCAGAAACATCCAAAGAAGAGCTTTGAATTTCCTTCAAGAAGCCTGGACAACTGTTCCTGAAGACTACTTAAAGAAATGACATCATAAGAGAGCTTGCTTTTCTGTCTGCTTTTGCCTTATATACTGTACGCTTGCACACATTTCCATAAATGCTGTGCACCTACTTCCCATTTTCCTTTAAAAATATTAGTAAAAGATGGGTGGCTCAAGACTTTTGCACAGTATGTTACATTAATTAGAAAAAAAAATGGACCAAGACACTGTTTTGGGTAAATTTCACCACTGATAAATATCCTCTGTAGTTTGTAGTTTCTGATCCAAAGATTACTTCTACATCAAATATCATTTGAAGATGATGAGAAGCTGATTGTCAAAGCTGAACCTGAATGATCCTGTAGCAAGCTGACCATAGAATCAGGAGAAATGGAGGTTTATGGGATGACCCAGTCAACGCCAAAATTTTAACCCAGTTGGTGATGAGGATTTAAATTCAGTTGTTTGTTTTTAGGTTATTTAATTGGAAAAAGAATGCTGTACTCCTAAATATACATTCATTAGTGTGTAATTACATCTTCCACCAAACTGATGCATTCTCACAAACTTAGAATTACTCTATTAAATATACATAGCAGTGGGCGGCAGTTTGTGGAAGCCGCCATGTTGCCCCGCCATCTTGAATACAGTGGCTGAGGTGGACATTGTCGTTCCACCTAATCACGTTTTGTGTATGCGGCTAGAGACTGGCCACGCCAAAGGCAGAGGAGAAGGGAACTCATGGGCATTCATGTGCCGCAGAGTCCAAATGCAAAGGAAAGAAACAACACCACCAGCATCTGGATGTTATCCTCTTCCTCCTCACCTTAATCCTCATCTCCAGAACTGCAATCAGGGTTCTAACACACACAAAAGTGCATAAACATGCTTATTTGTTCCCAAGATTGCCACAATTACTTACTGTCAGCAGATCAGACATGCGACCCTCCCGTCTCCGGACTGCTGACAGTGAGCCAACAATAGCAGCTGGTTATAAGCTAACATTATGCCAGTTAATGTTAGGCTTGAGTTTCCAAAAAAAAAATCCCACTTTCCCTCTGATAAACTCACATCATGTGAGAGTTATTCACTAAATGTCAAAACCAACAAGTGGTGAGATTTTACACATTGTAACTTTAAAACAGGCAGTACATGCAAGGAAATCCTCAAACATCTTTCAGCTGAAGGAATTTTGAATGGAAGAGTGGTTAAAGAGTTCAGCAAGTTATGCAAAAATGCTATAGGAATCTATTTCTTTCAAAGCGGGGTAATACTAGCTTCTAATGCCTTGAATGTAGGTAGATGGGTTTAAATACCTGAGGTCAACCACCCAAAGCAACAGACAGTATACAAGAGAGGTAAAGAAGTGAGTGCAGGCAGGGTGGAGTGTTTGGAGACAAGTATCAGGTATGATCTGTGACAGAACGACAGCAGCAAGAGTGAAAGGGAAGATTTACAAGATGGTAGTGAGACCTGCTATGATGCATGGTTTGGAGCCGGTGGCACTGACAAAAACACAGAAAGCAGAGTTGAAGATGCTGAGATTTTCTTTGGGAGCAGCCAGAATGGACAGGATTTGAAATGAGTACATCAGAGGGACAGCTCAGGTCGATGAGTCTGGAGACACAGTTAGAGAGGCAAGGCTAAGACAGTTTGGACATGTGCAGAGGAGGGATAGTGGATACATTGGACAAAGGATGTTTCTGCCAGGCAGGAGGAACAGAGGAAGACTGCAGAGAAGGCTCTTGGATGTAGTGAAGGGGGACATTCAGAGGATTGGCGTGACAGAAGAGGATGCTAGGAATAGGGTGAGATGGAAGCAGATAATCTGCTGTGGGGATCCCTAAAGAGAGCAGTCAAAAGAAGATATCAGTTTTATCTATATGCACTGCACAAGTACAAAAAAAATGTGCTTGAGCACTTGAGGAAATGTCTTTACTTGATAGCTATGCAGTGATAGTACTGATTACTGAGCTGCAAACCACAGGCTGACATTTTTGGATTTTGTGAAAATCCGTGGTAACCCATGGAAGGGAAACGCAGCCAGTGATGTTGCACATTATTGGCTGCAAGTCCACCTCTCCAAGTCTTACAAGGCAGCTTCAGTATCTAGCAGTTCCATCTCTCGCCTGTTGGTGTCAGTCTTGCTCCTCTACCCCTCGGAGTCCCCGCGCTCACACGCATTTACACACAAACACACACTCTCGCGCTTCAAACCCGGATGGATGACTTCACCGTTCTGCCTGGGTTTCCTTTATGATCCCGGGATCTCCCACTTCCCTCGCCAGACATCAGCCAGCAACACAGGTGAACACATCTCTCTCTCTCTCTCTCTCTGTCTTTCACACACACACAAATACACACACAGTCACACTCGTTTTTTCTGCCACTGCTGCTGCAACACATCCAGAGACCACAGAGAGACCACAACAGCACCCGGACCTCACGCACCGGCTCCCCACATCCACACAGAGAGGATCGCGGCAGGAGACGCATCACAACTGCAGCAACTCGCGCTGAGAGGACTGTACGGCTGCACTGGGCACCACCGAGGAAGACTTTTATCAACTGTTCTTTTTTTTAAAAAAAAAAAAATAAATAAAAGCTTCCAGAAGCTGGTGACCCTTCTTCACTGTCGTGCCACGATGTCCGAGGTGCTGCCATATAACGAGGGGAAAATGAGCGGCTATGGGGCGGACAGCGAGGTCAGTCAGATGTCCTTTAGCTGCGGACTGCAGGACACAAGCGCCTTTTTCGCAGCATCGCAGGCGAAAAGACCCCCAAAGCTGGGACAGATCGGCAGAGCCAAGAGAGGTAAAATTCATTCGCAGGGTTCACATTTAGTCATTATGAATGATAAAGGGGCAGGATTATTTATGCGGCGCAAAAATGAACAAATTGTGCGAATGGCGCAAATCTGCAGCGCATTAAAGTGACTTGAAATGCGCACAGCAGTAAGTTCACACATTATAATTCGGTCTTATTTCGTTGTCTTGTTTCTAGAATCTTCCATATAATTTCCATCAGAGCAGCTGCAAGCAAAATGCACCGTTTTTGTTTGTTTTTGGGGGTTTTTTTTAGTGCCATTGGTTGTTGACGATATTCAGACTGTTTACATTCACGCACCAGCGATAATATTCATGCAAGGACACACCCCGCGATACACTCGTCTAACAATAGGGTTAAAACGTAAGGATCAAAAACCTGGCTCGTCGCCATTACCGGGAATGAGTTGTTTTCATCAAGTGCGCGTACGTGGAGATTGGGGATTTGCAGTAGTACGTTTTTTAAATTCACAGTGCAAGCGCATTAGAGCCAGATTTGCCCAAACTTACTTTTATTCAGTGCGCAATGTCCCCCTTAGCGAATAAATCATAAACAGCAGCCAATGCTGGGAGTTTCTGGTGAAAGAAATCGTAACTTGTGATCAGAATCATCTTCTAACACCTCACAGAAATCTCATCATGCCTCTCAGTAAAACATCCTCTTCCTGTTTTCTCCCCACAGTGGTCATCGAGGACGACCGAATAGACGAGGTCCTGAAGGGGATGACAGATAAGTCTTCGCCTGGCGTTTAAACATGAACGATGCCTTGCAGACTTTTTAATTTTGATCACCGATTTGAAGCACTTGTCGGCTGTGCATGTTCGAGGATTGTGCGGGAGGAAAAAAAATCGACGGCACGAAGCGAGGATGGGGTGATGAAACGAAATGAGAAAGAGGCAGAGAAGAGGGGACGGAGAAGGCTAAAGAGAAGTGATAAAGGGAAGAGGAAGAAAGAATGAGGAAGAGAAAGAGAGAGACAGACTCTGGAAGAGGGGAAAAAAGACCAAGATTTATCATGGGATTGCTGGCAATTCTCCAAACGAATCCCGTTTTTAACTACTGCTGCGCAGCAGGATGTTGAGATGGCGGACCCTGCTCTGTATCTCAACCTCTGCTGACTTTAATGATGGATGAACTTGTCATTAATTCACGACCATCTCTATTGTTCCTCCTTCTCCAAAAGCGCTGTAAGCAGCAAAAAAATAAAATAAAAAAATACTGCAACTAGAGGGTGAAGCTAAATCCCAGTCCCATTTCAATAAGTTGTAGACTTGATAGGGTAAGACCCCCCCCTTAGGCTCTGCTTTGTTGATTCAATCAGCGACGGTGCATTCAAGGGAGCTGTCCTTTCAGCACTGGTCCAATGCATTCCTGTTGCTGCTAATGAAAACAGACCTACCAAAACTCTACAGTCTGCTAAATAGAGGAGACCCATTGTATGTAAAAACAAACAAACAAACAAACAAAACACACACACACACACACATATATAAATATATATATATATATAGATAGCTAGATATCTATAGGAGGGTGCGATGTTAATATTTTCTGTTTTGGCACTTAAACAACAATAGGCTGCAGATTAAATAAAAAAACAAAAAACAAAACAGGCTACATTCTTGTTCTTGCATAACCCATCAGTGGTTAAAGGTGCGGGCTGACACCTTTATGTAGCTGATTTACACCTGCACATATCTCTCTTTTCTTTCCTTTAAAAAAAAATATTTTCTTTGCATTTCCAAATGCTCAGATATCTACAGAGGCCAGCAGGAACATGGACATTATAGTACTGTTTTAAATAATAGTCATGAAATTGATGGGAAAAAAATGCTCTCTATAATTTGGTTATTTCGATTTTGCAAATATTTGTGTTTCGTCTTCTATGACTTTGAAGATTCTCTCCATCTATTTGCATGAACTTTCACTCCGGTGCCAATGCAGGTGCCACCACTCTTACCCTGGCACGCTTCTTTTTAACGAAAGTCATATTTGTATTTTTATATCTAAATATTTGTTATTTAAATTATATGCTAGTCTATCGTCTTAGAATTCATCAACAGGAATATTTGTATTACGGAGAGGATATACAGAATGAGACTAGGCTTCAGAGATGGGAATCTAAGAATTTTTTTGGTGGACTGGTCTCATTCTATATCAGATGTCGCACATTTTTTAAAGACTAACTGAATGTGTCTGGGGTTTTTGCACACATCAATGTTAAACTATTATTAAGAAATTGTATACTGTGACTTGAGCTTCGTTGATGAATTTGTTAGAAAATGGCAGTTTTAGAGTATATTGCACTGTTTACGAGTATCCTCAAATAACATGTTGTTATATGATCGATTTTGGACATTACTGTTTTTGTTTTGTTCTGTTCTGTTTTTGGTTTTTTTGATTTTATTTTATTTTTTTAATTTTTGTTTATTTTGTACCATTATTTCAAAAAAATCTGGATATGGTTTGTTGTGCATGAAACCTTAATATTTTCAATAATGAAACATCGTTTTATGAAGCAAAAAAGCAACAAAAATGTCATGACATTCTAAGAATGAGTCATTGTACATTATGATGCCATTTTCACTGTATTTGGTGAATTAATAAATGGTGAAAGAAAATGTTAATGTGATTCTTTGATATGGCTTTTGTCCCAAGACGACTCACTTTCTCTCTCTGTGTGCGAGCAGAATAACAAACAGTGAGCCAGCAGCACAGAAATTTGGACTGTTTCTGTGAATCAAACTGAAGAAGACAAAAAGAATAAAACAAAGGGTGCATTGTGCAGCACGCATCATTTGCAGCGCTGGGAATCAAAAGGCCTTTTGCAATCAGTAGCCTTCACCTCTGTGACAGTAAATACTGATCCTTAATTAAAGAGCGGGAAGAAAGAGTGATCCATCTGTTGAGCTGTTAAACAGCTCTTGTGCTGGCCTACACTAGTGAATCCATTAAATCACAGACCCCTGGAGAGCTACAATTGGCCACACAGCCATCTATCAAAGTCTGGCAGTGTCCCTCATACAGTAGCCCTCAATTAGTCTACCACAGGCATGTTCAGTCTTGCTTCAAGTCTGATGCATGTGGATCATATGTATCAAGGTCTTAAACAGTGGTTGCAACATTTTTCATCTGATGTGCCCCCCACAGTTCTGTCAGAGGGACTTTTTACAGTTCAGTTGAACTCATTTTAACCTGGATCTGAACAGCTTCCTCCATTCCACCGCTCAGTTATCCTTAGTCAACTGTTCCATTACAAATCCAGCATGCCCCACTCTTTTTTTTAACCAGCTATTCATGCTATTATAACATAAGGACCAGTGATTTCACCCATTTATCCATTATGTTTAGCCAAAGAACTTTTCAATCCTCAAGAAGCGCCACTCTTTGGACTTCATACTCACTCACCAAGCAGTCCTGAATGAACGCGGTCCTGTGATGTTGTGACTCACAATTATCAAGTTTTTCATACAAGTGGTTGAAGAAAATGTAATTCCACTTTTAGATTTTTTTTTACAGGTCTCAATTGTAGTAAAATGCCTTTCTGTCAGTATATGGGAAGACACAGCACCATTTATCCCTTCTGATAAATAGGATGATGTGTTGTTGAGCAGAATTTGCTGAAAGAGAGAACACAGTAACCTTGTGACCATGTGGCAAATCAATAGTAGACCTAAATGTCCTGGAATCCACGATGAATATCAGTTTCTTTTCTTGCCAAATGGTAAGCAACTCCACAGTCTCTCCCATTTGAAGGACCCCCCTTAACAGCGATTCCTGCTTGGGAATCACTGTTTTTCATTTGCTTGCTTTTTTCACACTTGGCCATCTGCAAATTTAGGAGAAGCTGTCAGAAAGAGAGGCTCAAGAATTCTGTGCCAGCAACACAGTTTCTCTTTTTTGTGAAACAGGGTCAGTTAATATCAGCTCTCTTCCACCTGGAGTGGCACACAGACCTGAACAGCATTGATAACAATTCAATTTCCCTGTAATCACGCTCAAGCTTTATTTCTGGAAATCAAGCCAGCTTAATAATAGATTTCATCAGTTTCATCAAACATAAGGTACCAGGACAGGTCTATAAACAGCAACATGTTATGGCAACAACACATGCATTTGTCTGAATTGCACTCTATCCTAATGAAAGAACACAAGAACATCAACAAAGCGTCACAAGTGGAACCATCCACGTTCCCATCAGCGACATTATTGACTGTCCTGACAACATCAGCACTGTGCAGAATGAACAAATAGTGCTATTGATTATGTTGTTGTTGTGGATGGTCTGGGGGGGGGGGGGGGGGGGGGGGGGGGTGGGGGGGGGGGGGGG
>VUQJ01020896.1:7552-20532 GCA_015108635.1 Andinoacara biseriatus | reverse complement strand
AACATAATATGCACTGTTCATTTTTAGTTACAGGTATATGATCTTACTTTTTCTTCTAGGTTTTCCAGTTGATCGGTCAAGCTCCTCAGTCATTTACAGGAATAAGATGGATATGTTAAATGATAATATAATGTTATTAAATTACTTTACTTATGTGTGTTTTATTGGAAGAAGTTTTTGTTGTTACTATTGCTTACAAACTGGGACAATAAATCATCAGAATGCTCATATTTAGTGCTCAACTTTTTCCTGGCCAGGTCCTAAAGGTGAGCCAGGGCTCCCGGGAGGCTCTGGACGTCCAGGGTTTGATGGCCCAAAAGGAGAGAGAGGTGACCCCGGTATCGGAGGCCTGCCTGGACCTGAAGGTAAACCTGATTAGTGGTTGCAAAGTGGAATAAGACAATATGTAAAAGTCAAATGATTGTTTCTTATTGACTTGCAATGTAAATGTAATTATGTAATTAATTTAATTACCCTTTTATGTCTGCTTTAAGCCTTCCTATAATGCTATTCTCAGAGGACATGGAGGTTGTTTTGTTTGTTTCTATTGTTACAGTTATTACTGTAAATATTAGGTATGCTCATCTGTAACTAACCAGCAATGTCTCGTTGTGCCCAACTATAATCATCTCAGCTGTTCCTCTGCCCGTCCTTTGTGCAGGTTTCATTGGATCCAGAGGGGACCCTGGAGTTCCAGGTATCCCAGGGCAGAGTTTTGATGGGCTCAGGGGTAAGGATGGTCTCCCAGGGCGTCCTGGAGTGAAAGGCCCACCTGGGGAGGTGCTTGGAGCTAGCCGTGGAATTCCTGGAGCGGATGGTTTACCAGGAATGCCTGGAGACAAGGGCCAGTCTGGGGCACCTGGAGGACCCGGAGCACCTGGTGGGTAGTAGGATTTAAGTATTCTATCCTATTCTAATAAAACTAGATCAAATGAGGGCACAACATGTGACTGATGTTCCAAAATATCAAATGTTAACTTAGCAATCAAAGATCAGCAGTAAGTTTACTGTGTAAATTCCAAGGAAATTTTGTTCTTGAAGGTTTTGATGGACGTCCTGGTGCTCCTGGTCGAAAGGGCGAGAGTGGAGTTGATGGTCGTCCCGGTATTTCTGGCCTTCCTGGACTTCCAGGTGGTCCGAATGGTGGAATTATTGGTCCACCTGGACCTGCTGGGAGCAAGGGTCTGAGCGGACCACCAGGTGAGAAAAAAATTAATTGTATTTTTTTTTTTTTGCACATTTCAGACTCTTAAGTTTTACATTTGGAAGATTTTGCGTGTGAATTTTTAACAAAAGAAGGTAAAATATTACTCTGATCTCTACTGATGTCTTACACCTCTCGTATCTTTACCAGTGTTGGTTCGTTCCTCTCTTTTTCCTTTCAGTCACCCGACAACAGTTGCCTGTTTTATTTGTGTTGTTTATCAAACACTGTATTACCCAAAAGAATGTCTTCTCCCTCTTTTTTTTCCCCCTTTTTTTGTATTTTTTTCATTGTCCCGGTTTTTCCTCGTCTCTTTCATCTTGGTTTTTGTTGTTATTGTTTTTTTTTACACCATCACCACCATCATCATCATCTCCATCCATCCTCTCATCCCTCCATCCTTTTTTTGTTGGTGTTGGGTCACTCGTTATAGGCTGCCAAGGTGAGACACTCTCTCCCTCGTCCATCATCCATCTCTCCTCCCTCCCAGCCGCACCATCCTTGGCTTCCATTTCCTCCATCCTCTTGCTGTTCGTGCATTAGACCAAACACTTGAACTGCTGCCTTCATTTCTCACCTGCGCTGCGAACAAATGTCCATCTCCACAATGCAGTCGTGGAGTCTCGGTTGGGGTGTGGCTAAGTCTGATGTGGTGCTTCATCAAATAGTGTTGTGTAAATGCATATGCATCTGAAACTACATTAAAACACATAAAACTATGATCCTGGAAGGAAATAAGATCACACCCCACTCAAAGACTCACTCAGATGGATAGTTTGTAACAGATTTGGAAACAAAGCATTTCCTCGTGAAATGCGAAACCCACTGTTTGGTGTTCTTATTTGCAGCGATGACTAACCTCAGCGTAAACTAAGTGTTCATATCTAATCAGCGTCAGATGTGTTTGATGAATTAACTGTAACAGGTTTGTGTGACAGTTTGAAAATCTGGGGGCAAACGCTATTTAACTTGAAGCTAGAAGCTTTTTTTTTTTTTTTTATTACACTCTTAAAAGGACTTGTTATTTTCAGCACATCCTTGCATTGATCAAACGTGACAGGCTGCAACTTTGCAGCATCGATGTGTTGAAAATGGGTTCATTTTTTAAGAATGTAAACCGTAGTGGTTAGTGTGCTTTAAGATGGCTTAACCATGCTATTTCAGCCTGGAATTGCACTTAGAAACATTATAATTACTGATTCGCTGGATCTTGCATACTATAAGTATCAAAATTAGCCAAACTGGGCTTTCAAAAATCTGCGATCTGGGTGCAATTGCAGTCTAATCGCAGCATTGAAACACTGTAAAGAAATATGTGTGATTGCATTGTTGTCTGCTGTTTGCAAGACTGTTTCAGTGTGTTTATTATAAATAGAAAAAAATTTTACTTGACTATTTTGTTGGAGGTAAGTGTATTTATTATAAAAAGAAAGTTGTTTTTGTCTGTGTGTGATGCTGCCAATCTAAATATCTGACTTTTAAATTCATATTATCATCTTATGATGTTTTTATGGTAAAAAGAAAGTACACCCTCTTTAAATGTTTCTGTGTAGGTTCTCAGTCAACCAGGTCATAGCAGTCTCTGGAGCTTGAGGTGAGCCACAGTGGCAGATGAAACCATGGAGTCCTTGGATGTGGTTTCACTTTTCACTTGCATACCCACAACTGAGGCAGTTGAGACCATCAGAAAACAACTGCAGAAGGACAGCTCCTTACAAAGGAGAACCAGCTTTACCCCAGATCAGATTTGTGCACTGTTAGGTTGTGGTAAGGCAGGGGTCTATTTCAAATATGATGGTTTCTACAGACAGAAACATGGATGTGCCATGGGCTCCCTGGTGTCACCCATCGTAGCCAACCTTTACATGGAGGAAGTGGAAAGTCAACCTTTTGGCTCCTTCAAAGGGATGACACTTAGCCACTGGTACAGATATTTGGATGACACCTGGGTCAAAATCAAACCCCAAAAAGTAGAAACCTTTACTGACCACATGAACTCAGTGGATCAATACATAAGGTTTACCAGGTAGGATACCAGGGATAATAGATTACTGACTGTGCTGTGCTTATTGAGGAAGATGGAAGTCTCAACATTGAAGTTTACCAGAAGCCCACACACACAGACCAGTATCTCCTCTTTGACTCCCACCACCCTCTGGAACACAAACTTGGGGTGATCAGGACCCTACAACACCGGGAGGAAAGCATTCCCTCTAAGGCAGAAGGGAAACAAAAGGAACACACACGTGTAATAAAAGCCCTTAAAACATGTGGTTACCCCAACTGGGCTTTCATCAAATCAGCCAAGATGCAGAGGAAAGAAGGTCAAACACAAACTAGGGAGAATAAGAAAGACAAGAAGAACAACATTGTCATCCCTTATGTGGCAGGCTGTGTCAGAGAAACTCAGAAGAATTTTCTCCAAGCACGACATCCCAGTAAACAAGTCACACCCTAAGGCAAAAACTGGTCCATCCCAAAGACAGTGTATGCTGTCCAGTGCAGTGAAAGGTGCTCGGACCGCTTCGTTGGAGGAACTAAACAGCCTCTTCACAAACAAATGGCTCAACATAGAAGAGCCACCTCGACAGGACAAGACTCAGCTGTACATCTGCATCGAAAGGCTAAAGGACCCTCTTTCGAGGATGCCAACATTCACATCTACGTCCATCTATGTCCATCTATGTCCACTGTAAACAGTCGTCACTGAACTTCCGGATGAGTGGTGAAAGATCTTCAAGAAAAAAAAAAGTCCAGTTGCCCTTTTTTTCAAGAGACTCTTTAAATGTTGAGGTTTTACTTATAAGGACATAATAAAAATAATGTGGTCCTTAGCAACACAATCTCAGATGAACTTCAAAACATGATATATTACACTGTGTCTTTATTTATTTAACAAAAACTATACCAACACCATCAAGCATGGTGGTGGAGCGGTGACTCAAGATTCTGCAGTTTGGTTCAATTTTTGTTAAATAAATAATGACATGATGTAATATGTCATGTTACTGTTCATTCCAGGTTATATTTACCTAATTTTAAGACCTGTTAAGGATTTTTTTTAATATGTCCTGATGTGTAAAACTGACAGAGGGTGTACTTTTTTCTTTTTTTTCTTTTTTTTTTTACCGTGACTGCATGTTTTTCCAGATAAATAGCCAGCAAGCCATTTTTTTTATATTTCCATGTACATTTTAGATTGTAATCAGTATTTTGTCTTTCTTTTGCCTGTTTCACCATCTCACCTTTCATCATCGGCAGGTTTCCCTGGTCGAAAAGGAAACAGAGGAGATCCAGGTTTCCCTGGTCCTGCTGGAATGAAAGGAACTCCTGGACGGCCTGGCATTCCTGGATCACCAGGACCAAGGGGACGTCCCGGACCTCCAGGACCAGGAACTAAAAATGGACTTCCAGGAATCCCAGGAAGAAAGGGTATGCAGAAGATTTTTTTTTATTGTTTTTTTTTTTATTATTATTTTTTGTTTTTTGTTTTTAGTTCAGCAAAAAAACTGATGAGCTTATGCTGTGGCAAGCATTCCTCGTCCAATCACAACTCACAAGAATCGCTTCTTCTCCAAATGTCTTGTCAGATTTTAGCGTAACTTGCACACGTCGATCACCTAATGAGTCTTTACCCAAATTACACTCAAGGTCAAGGTCACATTGGTCATTTTAAGGGCACTTCTCCATTTTGCACAGCATAATATTCATGCATACTACTTAAAATTTCACCAAATTCTCTCCTGATGCGCTGAACAAATTAATTTTAAATGCATAAAATGATAAAGAACTAGCTTCATCAAATACCAGATAGTGGGACAGCTTGAATTAGAGTTACTACATTACTGTGGTTCAGCTTTTTTATAGATATCAACAGTGACTAACAATATATTTTTCCTCTTTATTTTCAAAGGTGAACGAGGTTTCCCAGGACTGATGGGCTTCCCTGGGCTGCCAGGACGTTCTGGTTTCCCAGGATTTCCTGGAGGGAAAGGACAGATTGGAGGGCCAGGAAGAAATGGACTTCCTGGGCCACCTGGATTCTCTGGAGCAAAAGGTACAAAGTACACAAGAGGAATGAGAATGGTAACCTGTGGAAGAATACTGTAGAAGAATAAATGTGGCTGTGCAATGTGCTCCACAACGTCATTGTGAGCAACACTGTGTGACATGGTGACGCACAGCTGCAATTCCTCCTGCGTTTCCTGTCTGACTTCCCCCTTGTCTCTGTCATGATGATATCTGGAGGACACTCCATACAAACAAGCTTCTGCTGGTACAGTTCAACCAGATTTTCTTTTTTTTAATTGTATCACAAACATTTTTGATTTGAACATTTGAATTCCATCCTTTAACTTTAATCTGACAGTTTTATGCTGCATTCCTGTTGGTTGGTAGGTTGTAGCAGCACTTGCACTATAAGATGGTCATCCTAAATTTCTGGCACCATCACAGTTTTCTCCCTGGCTATGTTTGGTCTTAGGATTGCCACAACAGCCAACTCTCACTATGTGGACCACTGTTTTGGAGCCATGTCCAAATATATCATCCCAATTCTGTCATGTTGGTTATCTTTCCTCTTGAGCAGCTCAAAGTTGCAGAATGTACACTTGGCCTTAGCAGTCGAGTAGAATAAACAGCAGCCTTGCACCAACAACCCCCTGTTTTCACTTTGGTAGGAGATAGAGGATTACCTGGTCCACCTGGCTTTCCTGGTAGTGCTTTTCCATCTGAGGGTATAGAGAAAGGAGACATCGGAAGCCCCGGAGGACCCGGCCCTGACGGCTTCACTGGACCCAGAGGTAACATAGTACTGGACGATCTGAAGGATGTGAAATAAATATAGGCTGTGTATTATGAGCTTCTGGTCAATCATTTAAAGAAGACAATGAGACATAAGCGTTCATGTTCGTGTTGACAAATTTAAAGTACAAGTAAGAATTTTTTTTCATTATAGATCAGGAGTTTAACAGTGAACTGGCGGCAGAAACATAACTAAACACACCAGTAGAAGAGTATGAGCATAAAAAAGAATAATAGACTGTAGATTTTAAAAATGAACATAGATTAAAAAAAATAGACACTTATTTTGACGTCCCATGTTGACTTTCTGCTTCAACATTTTGGGGTTGCTGGTTTTGGCATGTAGCTAAAAGGGTGGATTGCTGACTTGTCAGCTAAGGCTAGCTAACCTTGTTAACAAGCTTCATCCTTAATCTGTACAGATCCAATGGTCAGATACAGATATCTGCCAGAAAATACTGAAGCTGTATTCACCAAAACCGAGGCACACTTGTGCATTAGCCATAGTGTATGACATTAAAAAAATCCCTGATCTTTCTCTGGGTTAACAGGTGACAAGGGTCAGCCAGGTATACCTGGTCGTCCGGGGCGGCCTGGTGCTCCTGGTTTTCCTGAACTGAGTAAAGGGCAGAAAGGACAGCCTGGCTTTCCTGGGCAACCAGGCTTTCCAGGCTTCTCTGGACCAAAAGGAGAATCTGGAATCATGGGATTCCCCGGCACAGCAGGCCTAAGGGTAAGAAAACATGCATACATTACCAATATACAGCAAACTTTCTGACGGAGAGATTAAAGTGCTGACTTTTTTTTTTAGGGTAACAATGGTGCACCAGGTCTATCTGGCAACCCTGGAGTACCTGGTCGACCTGGTGCCAAAGGTAAGGGCACATAAGAGATCTAAAATCCGTGAAAATTATCCTCTATTCCTCTTTGATTCATGCTCTGTTGATTCATGCTCTAACGCATGCAAACATCTGTTGGCTCGAATGTTCTGTTGCTCAGGTATACCTGGGGATACCTTTGGTTATCCTGGAGCACCAGGACCTAGAGGCCTACCAGGAGATTCAGGCTTCCCAGGTAAGATTCGTCATGTTTGGTTATGGCAAATCCTTAATAAAGTTGTGTTTTTTCTAGAATGACAGACAGCAGCTTCAGTCAGTTACTTTTCACGACCATTGAACCTCACAATCACCCACTTACTGTATATATTCAAATTTTTCAGAAGCCAAAATATGGAAAGGGCAGCATGTCACTTGTAATCTTGTTTTTAATTATATTTTATCATTATGTTGACATGGATCATATTTTATATTTCCAGTATATTTTGCTTTGACTGAAAAAAATAGGTTAATAAATCCCTAGTTCAGTGGCACTCGAAACAAGCTTTTCAGCAGATCAGAGATGGTCTGCAGCCTTTAATTTGTCCAGAAGTTTTAAAGGATTTAAAACATGTCAACAGGCAGTCGAGTGATTGACGGTGCACGTGGTGATAATGGCTTTCCAGGAAGTCCAGGCTTCCCTGGACAGAAGGGGATTGCTGGTGAACTAGGACGACCTGGAATAATGGGTGAGTGACACTGAAGAAAAAATGACCAGTTGCTGTAATTCCTTCAGGACTAATTAGAGAGTTTTATTTATTGAAAGTGTTGATGTACTTTTTCTTCTCTGCAGGCTCTCCTGGTTTCCCGGGGCCAAAGGGTCAGCCTGGATTCCCTGGAACAGAAAAGGGATCTGATGGGTTTCCTGGTCTACCCGGATCACCTGGAATTTCTGGATTCAGAGGTGAAAGAAAAATAGGGAAACCACTAATTTATACACCAATTTTACATTGATTTTCCAATTGAGATGAGATTACCTATTTGCCTCTCGCAATATTGGGGTTTTTTTTCTCCAGGTTTGCCTGGAGTACCTGGTTTAGATGGACTTAATGGCCTACCAGGGTCTAAAGGCCTCACTGGAGTCCCAGGCAAGAGCCACATAACACACACAGCTGACTGTATGCTTGTTGTGGCAAGGTGTAGCCATTTTTATTTCATAAATTGTGGTGTCAGGACAATCAGGTTGGGAAATTGTCGAAAGTTGTCCAGAGAGTGCATTTTCTATCCATCCATCCATCCATCCGAGTTGTGGGGTCAGTCAACTTCATACATGAGAACACTGAGGCATTCTCAAGCAATCCCAGAGTTGTAATCTCTCCAGTGTGTCCTGCATCTGCGTAGGGCTTCTTCCTGCTTTGGAGATGTTTGAAACACAGCCACAAACTAGAAGGTGCAAATTCTGACTGATTCTGATTCTGCCTTACTACCAGCAGGGGAGGCAAACACTAACTACAGTTGCGCAGTTACTGTAGTTACCTGTAACAACAGGCCAGATACTCTTGAAGTACCCCAGCTTTCACAAAGTTCAAGTTTTTCACCATTTCATCAGAGTCAGAATACTTGAAGTCAGGACAAGATGCAGTCACAGATATTTTTGCCAAACTTCTGATTGCTTCAGTTTGCAGATTTAACTGCTTTTCTGTTTTTGAATCCAGGTGCAATTCTAGGAGGTCTCCCTGGTGCCCCTGGTAGTCCAGGGTTAAAAGGAGAAAGAGGTGTGTCCTTTCCCGGTCTTCCAGGCTTCTCCGGAACAAAGGGAGCAAGGGGGGAGCCAGGTGAGATAGACTTCAAGGAAATAAAAAGATGCAAAATAATATATAAAATAAATAGTGATTGGTTTTGTCTGTCTGTGTGTCAGGCCCTTCTGGATTCCCAGGGTCCCCTGGTGAGCCTGGACCTCCTGGTCCTGCTCAGGCAATAGGCTTTCCTGGACCTCTGGGAGACCCAGGCCTTCCTGGACTGGATGGATCATATGGTAAAAATATTTCCTTAATCAGTTTGTTTTGTTTTCCCTTAAATTATTTTTTTTCCTTTTTTATCCTTTCCTTTTTTCCCCCCTCTGTTTTTCTTTACTTTACTTTATATTACATTCCTTCAATTTCCATTTTATTTATCTCCTCTCCTTTTCTCTCTCTTCCAGGTGTCCAAGGTCCTCCAGGTCTTCCTGGCCCGCCTGGTCCAGACACAGACCAGGGAGACAGAGGTGACCCTGGTCTACCAGGCTTCCCAGGCCCCCCTGGTCAGAAGGGAGAACCAGGATTCTCTGGAGGCCCTGGATTTCCCGGCAGACCCGGTTTAAAAGGTGGAGTGGAACTAAATGCGTGACATTAACTAAAAATGCTACTTCCACATTACATTTCTATGTGTAAAAAAAGAAAATGCTAAATTGAAACATTTTGTCATTCAGGACAAAAGGGTGACGGTGGTTTTGTGGGAAGTCCTGGCGGCCGGGGTTTTAGAGGTAACCCTGGTTATTATGGCAACAAAGGAAGACCAGGTGATAAAGGTAGGAGAACATAAATCTTTTATTTTCACCCACTCTTATGCCACTGTTTATTTCCCCGCATCCTTCACCTTTCATTTATCCCTCTTTTTTCCATCCTTTTCTTTCCAGGGTTTCCAGGTCCGAAAGGTTTGCCTGGATTTCCAATACCACCACTGCCTCAGCGTGACCCAGAAAAAGGTGATGTGGGTATTTCTGGTGAAAGGGGACCCCCTGGTGGCCCTGGACAGTCTGGTCAGCCTGGTTATCTCGGAATTAAAGGTGAGTAGTGAAGGCAGAAACAAAAGTGTGTATTTATGAATACAGGTCTGGGTCATTCCCTAGTCGCCTCCTCCAAGTCTTCCCAAGGTGTTCCCAAGAGATGTAGTCTCTCCACCATGTCCTGGGTCTGCTCCCAGGGCCTGCTCCCAGTGAGAGATGTGAGAATGACTCTACTCCGAGCCATTCCCTAATAGCTGAGCTCCTTAGGGATACTTAAATTTTTCCACCTGAAACATTAATTCATTCCCAACCCAGAGTGGGTACTATGACCTTTTCTGACTGAGGACAATGACCTCGGAGTTTGAGGTACGAATTCTCATCCCTGCTGTGTCACAGTCGGCCGTGAATTGCTCCAGTTGGAGGTCATTGCTCAATGATGGTAACAGAACTACATCATCAGCAAAAAGCAAAGACAAGATCCTCCTGTGACTACCGAACCAGACTTCCTCCATTCCTTAGTGTGCATAGAAATTCTGTCCCTAATAACTAATAGGGCAGCCCTGGTAGAGTTCAACTCACACCGAGAAGGAATCTGACTTGTTACCGGCAGTGTGGACCAAACTTTGGAAATTGTTGTGCAGCACACTTTCTCATCCTAATACTGAAAATAAATGGCATGCAACGCAAACTATTTTCCTGTTGCAGGTCCTAAGGGTAACTCTGGGTCGCCGGGTAATCTGGGCAGGACTGGAGCTCCTGGCTTTCCTGGAGCTATTGGTGATCCCGGATCTCCAGGTTTCCCTGGACAAACAGGAGCACAAGGTCAGCATTTTGTTTATCGTTGATCTTTTTCTTGTTTTTCCTCAGGTTCTGAATACGCTAGTGACAAATAGGACTGTTTTCTCCCACAGTTGCTAAAAAAACAAAAATACTTTATATTAAATTCTTGCCATCATCACCTCTTAATATTTTTTTTTAAGCGGGATAGAACTTTCATTTCTCATTTCATGGATTGTAGCGTTAATCTTACTTTGTGTTTCTGTTTTAATCTCGTTAAAGTGACATTTTGTAAGATTTGAAACCTAATAATAAGCAGTAATTCATCTTCATTTCTTCTTCAGGTTCTCCTGGTGCAATCGGCCTTCCCGGTATTCCCGGCAGCGTCGGCCGCAGTTACAGCATTGGCTACGCTCTGGTGAAGCACAGCCAGAGCCCCCAGGTTCCCATGTGTCCCCAGGGCATGGACAAACTGTGGGAAGGCTACAGCCTGCTGTATGTGGAGGGACAGGAGAAGGCACACAACCAAGACCTCGGTACGAATACAGTCTCATGCAGTTATGCACCGTAAATACTAGCTATGGCAATCTTTAACCTCCATTTGTTTCTTCAGGTCAGGCAGGGTCATGCCTCCCCAGGTTTAGCACCATCCCCTTCATTTACTGTTCCCCCAACGAGATCTGCCACTACGCCAGCCGCAACGATAAGTCCTACTGGCTCTCCACGACTGCACCCATACCCATGATGCCTGTGGAAGAGGATCAGATACAACCCTACATCAGCAGGTAGCGTACACTGTGTTGGTTTACAGGACAGTCAAACTCCCTGTCATATACATGTGCAGATAACTTTCACCTGATTATATGAATAACACAGGTGTTCAGTGTGTGAGGCTCCATCTCAGGCCGTGGCTGTCCACAGTCAGGATATGACCATCCCCAACTGTCCCTCCGGCTGGAGGAGTCTCTGGATAGGGTACTCCTTCCTCATGGTATGTCATTAACTGCTGCCTCTAACAAACACTTAAAGATTGGCCCCCTTTATTTTTTTCATATGCTGGAGTCAAAAGAGTAGATTGTGCAAAATTACATGTGACGTTTGACGCAAGTATTCCATCTAAGTTAAAACTGAGTCTGAAAAATCATCAGAATTGATTAGATGAATGATTTCGGGGGTAGATTTTTATTTTCCTGTCTTCCTTATGATCAGCTGATGGCGAGGTTGACATGGCAATATAATGAGTTTCTGCACATCATTATTTGCAGACGTCACATAAGTTGTGCTGGTTAAGCTGCTTTAGCCTGATACCTGGTTTGTTAGGGCCTTGCTCCTTTCACCATCTTAGGTTTTCCACTTATGCATCTGAATGGGTGAACCGAGCCATACTTCCAAATATAGAGCACTGCAGTAACAGTCTTATTTAGACAGTGGTGCTCCCGACAGTGTTCAAGGATCAAATTAGACACGTTGCTGAACGTGAAGATCCATCACTATTACACTTTCATAATTTATGTCTTGAAACCAAAAAGCCAGTGTTCAAGACATGCTCACCAAAGATGTTCACTTTAAACACACTATCAACAAATCATCACATTTGATCATCTGGTTTACACCTTATATCAGAACTGCCAGTTAAAGCCAATTCAAGCAAATGCTACTATGTTTCTTATAACATAATTATATAATTATAACAACCATTCATGCTCACATTAGCTTTATCTAATATTAGAATATGCTTGATGATCTGAAATATGCACGTGTGACAAATATGCAAAAAATAAGAAATCGGGGAGGGGCAGATTTTGTGACTGTATGCTCAGCATTTTGTGGAGAAAAACTTCAACACAGCATTCACTTCTCTCATATCACCAGCAGAAGCTTCAGTCTTAAATAAGAAAAGAGGAAAACAAAGAAAAGAAGGAGGCTATAAATGAAGTGTCATGGGTTTTTTCAGTAAGAAATCTTTTTAAAATGTCCTTTCACCTCTGCCACAGCACACAGCAGCCGGCGCTGAGGGCGGCGGGCAGTCCCTGGTGTCTCCCGGCTCCTGCCTGGAGGACTTCCGGGCGACTCCTTTCATCGAGTGCAACGGCGCCAGGGGCACCTGCCACTACTTCGCCAATAAATACAGCTTCTGGCTGACCACCGTGGATCCCAGTAATGAGTTTGCCTACCCGCCAACTAAGGAGACCCTGAAGGGAGGCCAGGAGCGCTCCAGAGTCAGCCGCTGCCAAGTGTGCACCAAGATCTTGTAGTAGGCGGAGGTGAATGGTGGAGGAGCGAGGGGGAAACATCGGGAGGGGATTCACTAACACTTCAAGGAAAAAAAATAAATAGGCGATGATGGAGGATGAGATGGAAAAAAAAAAAAAAAAGAAAAAAAAAAGCTGGAGGTAGGAAGAGGAAAGAGAAGCGTTCCGGTGTGAGCGATCTTCTCTAGATTATCACTGACAATGGTGCTATTGTTTATGTCTGTGTCTATTATGTGTCTGATTTCTTGTAACGGTTTTCGGCGAGAGTCATTCTCGGCTACCTCGGAGACTGCCCCGCCCCCGCTTTGGAAAGCCCCGCTTACGCGTGAAGCACCTGATTCCTTATCGCTCCCATAGATACCGAC